>CM076409.1:13074071-13104262 GCA_038363315.1 Mugilogobius chulae
AAAAGGGGTCTTGTAGACGTTAAAACATTGGTGCTTAAAAGAGACAAGTTTTACCTTTAAATCGTGGGGACAGTTGATTAGCAGCCGACCACAAGCTAATGCTTAAAGTAGCCATTGGAGCTAACTCTTCAATGCACACTGAGCAGTCAACTGTGGGCTTTGCTCCTCTAAATCAGTGCCGTGGGTTCGCTCCATCAAGTGTAATAAACACTTAAAGTCCAATTCTCCTCCACGTGTTGCATAGACAGTGCAACTCTTAGAAAAGTAAGCTTCTTCAAACTTCCGCGTCAACTCCAGCGGAGTTTGTTCCCTGTGGTACCCGAGTACAGACACTTCAATCAAGAAGGCGTAGAGACATTTAAGAAACTCCGCTAACAAAACTCCTGTCACTTCTGCACACGTTTCTTTGCCCTGGTTACATTCGCCTCGTTGTTTTCTGCCAACACATGAAGTTTCGTTCTCAATCATTTCTCTCACGTGGATTTCTGAAGCACAAACTTTGTCCAAAACTAGTTTATCGCTGAGGCCGCCATACTTCCATACGCAAGGTGGTTTACAGAAATATGTGGGTGGGACAACGTGTGACGTCACGGTGCGTGCGTGGGCTAGCCAGGGCCAAGCAGACCAGACCATGGACCAGAACAAGAAGTACTGAAGGATCATCATCTCCCACACCACTGTCAAGGTTAATACACTTCTTTCTCTCTGATTTGTATTTATTTATCTATCATTGTCACATTCTCTCTTGATTTATATTATTTTATGGTCAATTATGAAACAGACATGTGGTCTGTTTTGTGGTACAGATATAATTTGTGGAAGCAATTTAACAGCCATAATTTAATTCAGATTTGAACCTTAGGAAGCTCTTGCAAAGAATGGAACTGGTAGAAAGAAATGACAGCACCAAAATGTATCTACAAATCATCAAATAACATTTCAGCAGTAAAAATGCCACAACAGTTACAGATTACAAAATGTTTGGGGAATGATAAAATGGCCTTTCTAGCTTTCATGTTCCAAAAGCTTTTGCTGGTCAACAGAACAATCTCCTCCATTATCTCAGGCTTTAGGATGTCTTTTACCTAGTGAAAAGTAAAACACAATAGTTAAAAGCATTTACAACACAAGGGGGAAAAGGCAATAGGAATATGTTTTTCTTTACCTGATGTTGAAGAGAGGATTCATAACAATAAAGGACACTAGTGTCATAAAGTAATACTTTGTGTGCAGTTAAAGCGAGCAGACAGTTCCTTAGTCTTGAAATCACTTCTCTATCAGCGAGACTAATTGGCTGAAATGGTAAGATATAAAGCATATAGAGATTAATATAAATACAATTCAAAAGAAAAATGTATAATGGATTATGACAAAACATTCAAACACCTCTAAACTGGTGTAAAAGCCTCCAGCTTCCTCTTCCTGTTGTGCTGGAGTGGATAGAGCCATACAAACCCATTGTTCCCAAGAATAATAGATGCACCACATGGCAGGTTGTGAAAATGTGTCTTCTGTCTCTTGATCAAAGAGGGTGAAAGCTGCACTAATACACCTTGACCGAGCTGGTGAATTCAGACGAACAAAAAGAAAATTATTCAAAATGTGTTTATACTATATTATAAAAAATACTATACTTTTCTGCATAACTTACTTTTCCATATTTTAGACTCCTTGTATGAAGTGATAATGCTCCATCAGAGAAAACAGACTGCACTTCTGCCTAGAATCAAACAAACACAGAGGAAAATGGACTATTTGATACAGACTAATCAGTATATTGTGTATTAGTTAAATGTATTAGTTAATAATTCCCTTTGGCCAATGGTTGTGCTTTAAATATATGAGCATAGCATCACTGTATAGTATGTGCATGTGGTATAGTGTATATAGTTTTCATATAACCCACTGTGTTACTTGTAAAATAAAATTACACTGATAAGGTCTCCTTCCTGAAGATATTCTCTCATTGTGAGTTCATCTTCTGCTGATCTTCTCCTCTAGAAGAAAGCACTTTTTTAGTAACTACAAAAATGTTAAAATAAAAAATGTAAAGTTGAGTCACACCAGCTCTCCTCCAGGCAGATTCACTGCTGACAACAAGAGCACAGAGTCCAGTCTGGAGTTTGTTTCCACTTTCCACCTTTTCTGTTGAACCTGAAAAATACAGACAATAAGTTTGATTAGAAATAGGATTTTTACCGTGTCATAAAACATGTAGCTGTACCTCTGTGATTCTTCCGACAACCACATCTCCAACCTCGCCATTGAATCTGTAGAAGGTAGCCACAATACAAAATTATTACTTGTTATTAAACTAGTTTTCACAAACGTGAATGTGCGGAATATTTTTTTAAATGCACCTGGTTTTTAGAGGGCTGACGCAGATCAATTTGTCGACTCTTGCACCTCACCAGCAACAGACGCAGTCAGCTTCTCTTCATCAACATAAGTACCATGACCCCTGAAAGATAAAGTGGGTTAGGGCCACACCAAAAACCAAATAGAAGTAGTAGGTGTAGGAGAGGAAATATGGATTCCATTCATTACAGACCAGTAGTGACAGTATTAGATTTGTGTTTTCCATTCAAATTTATGTGGTAAATACAGCACTATGTGAAAAAACGAGACCACTGTGTACTGTCTGAACTGAATAAAAGAATTTCAGTTCTAATAAGGAGACGAATGCTGCGATCTGATTGGCTGAGCTTGGGTGGGTAACTTTAGTTTCACTTTGATGTTTGTAAAAAGACGTTTATTGACCACATTTGCAACCAAAATGATAACATGCCGATATTAAGCATGTGTCGAAGGATTTATGAGAGGAAGTTGTCAGAAAGTGTGAAAATCAGCTACCTTTAAATGCAATTAAAAAGTTGTATTAAGTCAGTATGTTACTTAAGGTTAAACAATCCCCAGCATTTGACCCATCCTTCACTTCACCTTGAAGTGCAGCGCTGTCCAGATGATTGCTTTTTACCGTTGTGCACCGGAGGTTCAGAAACATGTTAATTACGATGTGAGGCAGTATGTCTGCCACCGTGCCTTCATAATAGTCACTTAAAGTTTGTAAAATTTAACTTTTAAGCATTTAATGACACATGAGAATTGCATTAAAAGGAAAAATTTGCTCCACCATTTGGCCACCATCATCATGTTTAAGGTGAATACAATGTACTGGATTCATCAACAGTTTTATTCTTATAGTGGTGCTTTAAACATTTCTGTGAAAAGTATGACACATGCTATTTTTAAAGTTAAAGGGGACCTATTACGTTAATCCACTATTCATCATTAGTGTACCCAAAGTTGTATTTGGATCGATTCATGCATGTTTGTGTAATCTTGCATGTTCTGCAGTTGATGCTCCAGTGGTCAGAAAAGCTCTGTCTTCACCTATCACCTATCCCCACCCACTTGTCTGTATTTACTTGCAAATACTCAAAAATTCACAGTCAGAGTAAAACATGTAGGGTTCAAAATAGTCACATAGCCACTTTGCAACAACAAAAAAGAGGCGGGGCTTATCAGTTCTGACATTTTGAACAGAAAATCAATGAACCCGTTTCTTCCTACATGTAAAGAAAAATCACAATAGGTTCCTTTAAAGCCCGTGTCAGATCTGTGGAGAGGCATACCTACAGAAACAAGAAAAATGCAAAGTAAAAATGTGGTACTTTAATTATTCCTCTTTGTTTTGCCAGTCCAATCAATCAAAACAAGTTGGTGGCGGACCCTCCATCAGAAAAGTAAGCTGCGCCGTGTCCGTTTAAAGTCTGCAAATGACTATTATCATACCTCATAAAACCTGTATCCGTAGTGATCACATCGCCAGGTACAACGAGATCCTTCCGACCAAAAAAAGGAACAGATAAAGGCAATGGTTTTCGCACAGTTGGTAGTCTCATGTCAGCCATGCTTGCTGCTGGTTTCTTCTTTGCTTTTGCGTCAAGTTTTGAGCTGGAGCACTCTTTACGCCCGCCGCCCCCTACTGGCAGATAATAAGATGTAAAAACCTTTTTTTTTATTTTTTATTTATTTATTTTAATTTTTAATCTTGTTCAATGCATGTTTGAGGTGTCTTGTTTTCTTCTACAGGTAGTGTTCGAGTGGTCAGAAAATCCCTGTTCTCACCTACCACCTATTCCTGCTCACCTGTCTGTATTTACTTAACTTTATATACTTTACAATATCCAAAAGTAAACAGGTAAATTGGCTAATTAATATTTTTATTAAAGGATTTGGTTCAAAACTGTCACATGACCCCTTTACAACAAAAATAGTACTTACAATAGTAATTAATATTAAGTAAAAAGCCTCTTTCTTTATTAAAGGACTTTTAAAGTGCGTATGACAGGTTTAAACATTTTTCAAAATTTGATTTAGTTTGGTAGATTAATACCTGTTATATTTATAAATATAAATTATACTTTTACGTTAATCAATAATACGTTTGTGGAGAAAAATGTAAAATATGTTGAAAATACCAGAGAAGTGGAGCAGACTTCTAAACTGATGACATCACACTAGGAGACAAGGATATTTTCAATTTTCTCACAAGAAACAGATTTTTATGGTCCTGTAGACACACGTTTAAGAAAGAAAAAGTGAATTCTGTATTTTTTATGGATCGAGGTAAAAAATAATGTTACATTAGAAGAGTTTTGGCCCAATTTATCACATGGTCGGTAGGCAACACCTAGCGTGATTTCATCATTGATGAACAGGAAGTATATTTTAAATGCTAAAAAATTTCCAAATTTTAATGAAATTTGAAAAATGTTTAGTAAAACCTTAAATACATTGATCTTAACTATGTCTTTGTGAAATGAGTAGTTCAACCTGTCCTGGGCACTTTAACACATTGAAGTGTCTCAACCTTTTGCCCTTTTTGTGCCTGTTTACTTGGATTTTTTAACTTTATGGCTCTTGTGACAATTTAGTCAGTAATGTTTCGTTTGATGAGCACCTATTTTTTGGGTGCTCTCGAGAGCAAAGTAAAAAAAAAAAACATTCTGGGACCCTACAACCATGGGTTTTTTTTTTTTTTTTCATATTGAATTATTATGTGGGGGGGCCATATGAGCCACTCGTGCCCTGGACCCCAAAATTCTATCGACGGGCCGGCATACTCTTGTCGACCCAGTAGCACTCACTACTCTCGTTTTGAATAAAAAATATAAATTTTAAATCTGCTGCTCGTTACAGTTAATTTTCAAAGTTTTAGGATTAAATTGTGTTTTGAAACGAACAAAAAGTTAGTAGCTGGTTATAGTTTATTCCTACATACTTGGAAAAAACACTTTAAGTTATACTTTTATGGTTTTACTTTGTGAAGACAAAAAAATGCGATGGCAGCACATTTTGGGGATGACAATACAACTACACAAAAAGGCTAAATAAAAAGGTCAGCCTTTCCCAAAACACTTCACATGGGCCACCACTAGGTGTCAATGTTTAAAAGCAAATGCCCAGAATGATGACGTGTTTGCCCGATTTTAAACAGTTAAATAGTCGCGTTCATATTCATTTAAAATGTAATCTATTAAAGTAAGAAAAAAAAGTTAATAGTGAAAAACTTTTTCAGCCAAACCACCGGAGCAGTGACGTCTCCTGTCAACAGGCCGAGTGCGCCTGGTCCGCAGCCAATCAGCGCACAGTTTGCGGGCTGTTGTAAAGATGGCGTCGGTGAGAGCTTTGGGAGTCAGAGCTGAAAGCTTCGCCGTTATTAAACATCGTTGGCTGAGATTGTGCTTCGTTTGAAACAGCGCGAGGGTGTATTAAATCTGTCTGTATTGGCCAGGAGGCTCAGCTTACTTCTGTGTTTTACTACAGGGTTTGTTTTATTTTCGCTTTGATCGGTTGGCTGCTCGTTAGCGTCAACAACTTGGAAAGCTGCGCTAGCCCAGGCTAAGCTATGTAACGCCACGGCTGTTTGGGCAGCTCAGTGCGGCTTTCATGGAGTAAGACCCTGGACAGCGAGCGACTCGTGTGGATTTGATTGTTTTAGAGACGCAAAACTAAACCGATGAGGTGCTTGGAGTAACATAGATCTGCGGTCAGCGGGCGGACTGGTCCTCCGCACTGCGACACGGTTCGGGAGTCGCGGCCGTCATGTATTTTCTCACCGGCTGGCCCCGGAGGCTCCTGTGCCCGCTCAAGAGCGACGAGGAGCCCTTCTTCATCCAGCCCAGCTCCCAGCGCCTTTACCTCGCAGTGCTCTCCGAGACTCAGCTCAGCATCTGGTTCAGCCGGGTAGGTTTTCTAACTTCATAACAGTCTTTAAATTGTGTTTTTGTAATGATCCATCTTCTCAAATTGTGTGTATGAACAGCTGTGTGGCATGTGTGTCCTGAGTTTATCTTCATGTGAGAGAAAGACTAAACTTTATTTTGAGAGAATGCCTATTTAACGCATTTGACCCTGTCCATTGAAAACCAGGGAATTATTTGTGTTAAACTTGTCTAAGCATTTAATAAGATAATAACAAGTGAACTGAGTGTTTTGATTGCGTACTGCAGTGGTTCTCATTCTTTTTTTGTCCCAAGAAACTTCTTTTGTCTCACACTTCAAGGACCCCCTATCTCTGGGTTTTAGTTACATTTCTCTGTGGTATGTTGTCTGTTATTACCATATCATTGTAATTAAATTCAAATAAAATCTTCAACTATTCAAAAGATTCAGAATATATCAAAATACACCCTTTCAAAGTCTGAAATCCTTCCATGTACACTCTGGTAAGTTAAGTGTTTGAGTACACTTTGAGGTCCCCCTACCTCTGATTGGGAAGCACTGGTCTACTGTAGTGCCTATATCCTGTCAACAAGTTTCAGCCAAGATGTGCTAAAGGAGGAGTTTAGTCTGAAAATAATGCACACAAAGTATTTGATGTTGATGCATTTTCTTTTAAATTGAATTAACTTTTGGTAATCTCTTCAGTTTCTGTTGTACTTCATGAGACAAAGCAACTCAGGGTTTTTATTTTAGTATGATAATGAAAGCTTTTCTTTAACCTCAATAACATAACATTTATAGCCACTTTCTATAGTTTGATGCTGAACTAAATGCACACAGCTGTACTGTTTTACCACACGTGTGTTTTCATACCAAATATATATGTTCACGGTTTGTTTACCCAGATACTCCCCAGGTTAATGCACACAGCCTGCAGCCAAATGTGAAAAGTCGTGAGCACAGCAGATTCACGTTTATACTTATTGTGGCTCTATAATATAATACATTTAAGTCGTAGAGATGAATTAGTTTAACTTATGTTTTTTATTCGTCCACAGCCCAGTGTTTTGATCGTCAGCTACATTGAATCAGCAAAAGCAGCGACCCAGTTTGGAGCTTATGAAAAAGCAGAATGGAAACCAGACGACTCATGATCGCTGTGGCGGTAAGTAGTTTTGTTTATTCACTACTTACACGCTTAAGAAAGTTATACAGGTATATTGAGGGTTGATTGTTAAAATGAGGAACAAGCATTTTTCTAATCTAAAATTTTGGAAGAAATAGTAACAAAATGTGCTGATTTATTGACAAGCCTGATAGCAAAACCACTGACCTATATGAGTAAAACAAAACTAAATCTAAATTTTTGTAACTGTTGCTCAATTCAAGCACTTAAAACACTTAATATATGATTTAAGATCAAGTATAAAATCTCTTTTGTTTATCACAGCACAGAATTCCTTATGCCTACACGTCAAAACTCAGGTGGAGAACTAGAATTTGCTTCAGCTGTCAGATTGCAGATATCTGTAATGACACACAAACTAGCTTAATGGTCTATTGTCTTCTGTCTTAATTACTTGTAAGCAGGTAACTGACATGTTATAGAGCCCCTGCAGTTGACGTCACGCTATCCCAGCAAGCACCGCGTATTCTCGGGCCGGCAGGGACATACCATTAGAATTCAATGGCGGCGGACGGGATTATCAAACTTTATTGGTTAGTTAGAGAATATGGATTATTTTTTGCACACTGGGACTTACAAATGATCAAAAACAGAAGAAAGCCAGGACATTTCCGCGGACTGACAAACCGCCATTTTGACGAAAAAAGTGGATTTGCGCAGCTAAAAGTGAGTCAAGCTTGTTATTTAAGCTACAGATGTATTGATTAGTATTTTAATCCTGTTAATAATTTAAGTATCGTCTTAAAACCATTCAAAATCTTAATTTCAATTGTCCAGGCGATCCCATTTAGCTTCTGTCACATACTAAAGCTTCATTAGACGGAGCACATGTTTTCACTTTATGGTCCTAGATTAGAATGTTTTAATAGTTTGTATGAGTAAACGTTTTATGTACACGGATTTATAGTAAAATATATTTCACACAAACATCATCAGGGAAACGTTTTAATGATACAGGAAGGTAAAAAGTGAATCAGATGTCCACAAATGGCAGATTTAGAGTGTGGTTTGTGCTATCTAAACTTTTGAAAAGTAAAGTTGGGCCACAAAATGGTCGCTAATGTTTATTTGCGTTGTGTTTTATACGTACGGATATTTACGTCTTTATTTAATGCCACAGATGAGCCACTGACGCTAAATTTCTGGCTTCTTCCATTAAATTCAATGGTAGCGTCACTGTAGTAATGGCGGCAGCAGCAGATTTAGTCACGTGGATGCAGGAGCTCTAGATAGACATTTATTTAACACTTTTTTTGCGTGTGCACCTAATGGCAACTCAATTCTCTGCATTTGTCTTCTAATTAGTTCACAAAAGCTTGTTGACTGTGTTGAGAGATTGACCTCATTTAACTAAAGCAAACTCACAAATAATAAATGCAAATGACCTGGCACCAGCTTCTCTTTTTTCATTGAGAAACATTTTTTCCCTCCCACTTTTTCCACTAGTTATGTATCGACTAATGGCACCTCCAACCGTCTTTATGACTGTATTTGTCCCCAAAATCCACATAGATCGGACGCTAATAAAATAAAAAATGGCCTGCTTTGAAGTGGAAGTAAATATTGCTTTCTTCGTTCTAGAAAATGATTATGAGTTTTTTATTTGTTGTTGTTTTTTTTATGCAGCAACAGGGCAGACTCTTGCGTGGATCTGCACCGCTCAAATTAGCTGATTAGTTCGATTTCTAATATTTGCTTTTGTCAGCGCATTGTCTTGTAATCATTTTGAAACCCAATCGTCTGCTTGGTGAAAGTACAAAGTTAAGTAATCTTCATTTAGACAAGTAGTGAAGTCCACATAGTCGGCTCACGTTTCCCAGATTAGCAGTGTGAGTAGGAGGAGCACAGCAAACGCACAGCACAATTAACTGTGTCTATAGCTTCACAAAAGCCTTTAAGGTACAAACGACTGAGCTCCTCCTTCAGCTTGACCCAACTTGTTTGTAATATGTTGTTTGTTTGTTGTGAAACATTTCAACAATATTACTATGGATTATAGAACTTATTTATAACCTGAGGCCTCATGTTGACGTGGGAAAATGCACAAACCACTTGGAAGGAAGAAAAATACATATCAGGGAAGTTACTTATAACAGGGTTCGTACAGTCATGGAAAACCTTGAAAAGTCATGGAAAAGTCTATTCTAATTTCCAGCCCCTGGAAAAGTTTTGGAATTCTATGAGTTTTGAAAAAGTTTGGGAGAAATCTAAATTATTTTAGATTCAAAAATGCATTGGGAATAATTAGTTCTGTCCTGCTGGGAGGGCAGAGCAATTAATAATGAAAAGAAAAAAATCAAAAAACAAGATATCAAGATTCAGTTGTGTCCAACTGTCGGTTATTTGGTTTTAAATCAAACGATCGATAACCAATCCTTTGTCAGTAAAAACTGTTGTTGTAAGTAAGTAAGTAAGTAAGTAAGTAAGTAAGTAAGTAAGTAAGTAAGTAATCTTTATTTGTATAGCGCATTTCACAGACACAGAGTCACAAAGCGCTTCACAGTGAGATGAACCCCTCCCCACTCAGTGACAGTAAGCTGCCCTGGGGTAACTCAGCGGAGGCGAGTCACCTAACACTTGGCGCCTCAACCTCCAACTTGTGATTCTGGGCTATACAAAAATAAATTGAATTGAATTGAAAACCTTGTGGTTTGGATCAAAAGCCAAGCTTTGATACAGAATATTGATATTTATATATTATTTTTCAATAAATAGAAAATTATTAAACGCCTGAGTCATGTTTAAAAATCATTACTTAAAGCAATTGTTATTTTGTTTTTGGAGAAGCTGAAGCTAACATAAATTAAGATGGGGAAAAACACTGGAAATTTTCAAATTTTGTTTAAAATTGAAGTTGAAAGTATTTTATGATCCAAATTATTTGGATTATAAAAATGTCATTCTTTTGTGTTTTTGTCCTAATCAGTTAATGAAAGGCCGTTGATGACTAAAAAGTAAGAGAAACAGGTCATGGAAAAGTTGGCAATTGTTTTGGAGAAGTCTTGGAAAAATCATGGAAAACCTGAAGTTAAAAACTGTATGAACCCTGTTATAATTTTAAGCAGGATATGTGATAAAAGTCCTTAGTGAGCTGAAATCTGTGACGATCTTCTCTAATTAATACAACCTTTTAACCGAGTAGTCAGCTGCACATAAACAATCACAGTAAAGAGTAAGAATTTTTCAAAGCAGAACATTTTTTTTTCATCTTCAAGGCAATTTCTGACTGTTTTGGTCAAAAGATTCTATTTCTATTTGAAGATTTTGTGAAGATGTTTGTCCTTGTTCTAAAAGCATAATATTTGAGTTAAGGTATTACTATAACTGAGGAGGACGGTTGCTATGCCAGTTTCTCAAATTCAGGGAGGAGTCTTTGTTCCTAAGAGACACAAAATTAGAAAATACATTGTGAACATGAATCGTGATAAAATCTTAATTCAAGTTTGCCTCCAAGAAATCCGTGATGGACATTTTCTGCCGTAACGTCCAGCTCTAATTTTAAAAACACATTATTTGGACAGAAGCTCTAGAGACGAACTTGAGTTTGAGTGAATTGTGAGTTTCTGGAAAAGAGATTAGTTGACTTCAGTGGCCGGTCGTGGAGCCAGTGCATGTTCACTTCACAGCTGAACAGTTTCAAAACTTCTGCATGATTTATTTAGAGCTGTACAACACACATAAACATAGGTATTTTGAATGTTAGCTGATAGGTTTTTATGTCTATTTGTTTGTGATCGTCATATGCTATTTTTCTACATTTATATTTATATATTATTTTTTCATATGATTAATTGTTTTGTGAATTAATTATTTAATAGCCTATGCTTCTAGACACTTTCTTATGAAAGATGCTGTTTGGCGTCATTCATGCCACTCCTGCTTAAGGCGTTCTCTCAGCATAAACCATTTGCCTGATGAAGGCCCAGTAGCCGAAATGTTGCTTCACCTCTTGTAAATAAATATCACCCTTTTTGCAAGTAGTCAGTTTAGTTTAGTTTATTAGTTTATTTGCAGGGACAATGTGCAAAAACATTAAAGATGCTCTGCACCAGATTATAGCCTTAGCTAGAGTGCCTGCTTTAACAAGCCAGCTGCTAAATTGCGGCTGCAAACTGAAAAATAAAGTCATGTTATTTGCGAGCACTTTACTTTATGAATGGAAGATGTACAGTGGTCCCTCGCTCTATCGCGGTTCACTTTCCGCGGCTTCGCTGTTTCGCGGATTTTTTTGTGTGCAATTTTGCTTTTTTTTTTTTTTTTACAATGTGCGGTCCTATAGACGTGCTCTAGCGTGCTTTTCTCTCAAATGCACTGTTTGTGACCGTGTGACATCACAGCATTCACAGGCAACAGCACAGAAGCTCTTTTAGAAAACTTTAGACAGTTTGGATCTTGCAGGGGAAGCTGACCTGATGCTCGGACGTTTCTCCAGGTGAGGATTTGACTCTTTGAGCTCGTAGTTACGATAATAAGTTTGTTCACGCTGGAACGTCGTTTGTGTAGTTCAGAGATGTGTTTGAGGAGCGTGTTGTGACTTCACTAGAGTCCGGATGTGTTTCGTGTCGGCTCTGGAGCCCGTGTGATCCATGGCTCTGCTGTGGAGCGCAGTGGGACGGGCAACGTGCCAAAAGCAGATCAGGCGAACACGCACAGCACCGTCCCTCTTTAAACGGTCACAAAAACGACTCTCGCTGTTGAATCTCGCTGTGAATCATGTGTTCAGCGCATTATTACCTGTACAAAAGACACTAAACATCAGAACCAGGTTATCAACTGAAATTACTGGTTAAAAATGAAGATCCCTACTCCGCGGGTTTCGCCTTTCACGGGTTATTTTTAGAACCTAACCCCCGCGATAAACGAGGACCACTACATTTGACATATTATACAAAAGAGATATGCACCACCTCAAATTCTGCCTCTTTAGCGTCTAGGTAAAAGAAAATTGTCAGTTACACCAAGTTTTTGCTCTCCCTAACCTGTTTTGCCCATGAGCAAATGCTTGATAAATCTGGCCCAGAGAGAGACAGATTTTTTTTTAATTGCATCTTGGTTTATTCTGAATTGTATTTATTTTTTGACACTTATTGAGAGAAATTTAGTAATTTAAGCTGGACATATTCTCTCAAAAAGTGTTTTTATCATATTTTTTTTATTGTTTGGGCTGATGTTACAACAAGTTAATCGATTGATCAGTGTGCAGCTAATCATTTATTGAATTAATCGTCAACTATTTTAGTAATTGAATAATTGTTCACTGAAATTGAGGATTCAAAACAAGCGGCATTGCCTCAGCTCAAATTTTGCAGAAATCTTTAAGTGACTTTTGTATTGTAAACAACTCCTTTAAATTAATCAATAGGACCAAATGCATCGTTAGTTGTAGCCCTAAGAAAGTTTGAAATTAGTTTCCTGTGGTATCAAAATTAGTTTGGAGTGCATTTCTTAGAATCATATTGTTAGTCTAGTATTCTTAGAATCTAGTTTGACATTTCTGTAACAACATACAGTGACATTTCCCAACCTGGATCACGTCCAACATCGTTTACTAATCAATTATGAACAGTTGCTGCACATTACTCTTGGTTTCTGCAGGTTCTTAAAAGTCTAAAAAAGTCTTGATTATGCCGTTGTAGCTCTTAAAAATGTTTGCCCATGTCTTAAAATTTTTTATGAAGCAGTAAGTCTCAGGAACCATAGTTACCATGGAAATAATGGCAAACCCAACATGTTTCTTGCCAGGTTTGCAGAACTTCCATAGGGACATAAATTAGTCAAAACAATAATAAAATAGTAAAGAAAACTGCCCTGGAGCAACCCAAAAAACTGCGAGGTCAGGACTGGTAAATGTATCTATCACTCTCTAGTGAAAAAATAGGCTTTAATTCTCGGTTGGTTAAACAGTAGGCCACCTGAACATTCGACTGTTGTGTGATGATGTCGCCTTTAGGGCTGTAGTCGACCAAAGAAATTCTTGGTTGACTAAGGGTACGTCCCATCGACCGATTAATCATCTAAAAAAGGTGTCGTGTTTTTGTTTATTTATCTGACCCAAACACAAATACTAAAATCCATTGGAGTGCAAAAACACAATTTATGCCCAAAATGAATACAAAATATGGCATTTATGTATAAAACGTCAGATTACACCAATAGTTCGGTTCCAAATCCTTACAAAATCACACATTTTTGTTCCTGTTCAAGATAAAACCTTATAATCTATCTAAAAGGATTAGTCTACCGATACAAATTTTGGTCGACTAAGATGCCATCGACTGATTAAATCAACTAAACCACTAAAAGACTTCAGCCCTAGTCGCCTTCCTGAGCCTTATTTGTCAGATTTGCTGATTTATTATACACTGCTTCAGCTTTTCATGTGAAAAATACTGTTTCTGTTATTTAGTTGCTTGAATAAATGGAATTCAGTTGCTCCACAAATGGCTTGTTGTTTTTGTCAATTCATCAGATTTTTCTTATTTGTAGCGAAATACTGTATAAAATTATGCTATACGAAGTCCTCTGAAAAAATGCAGCATTGTAATACAGTAGTTGCTCGTTTATCGCGGGGGTTAGGTTCCAAAAATAATCCGTGAAAGGCGAAACCCGCGAAGTAGTGATCTTCATTTTTTACCAGTAATTTCAGTTGATAACCTGCCTGGTTATGATGTTTAGTGTCTTTTGTATAGGTAATAATGCGCTGAACATGTGATTCACCACGAGATACAACAGCGCGAGTCGTTTTTGTGCCGCTTAAAGAGGGACGGTGCTGTGCGTGTTCGCCTGCTCTGCTTTTGACACGTTGCCCGTCCCGCTGCGCTCCACAGCAGAGCCACGGATCACACGGGCTCCAGAGCCGACACGAAACACATCCGGACTCTAGCGAAGTCACAACACGCTCCTCAAACACATCTCTGAACTACACAAATGACGTTCCAGCGTGAACAAACTTATCATCGTAACTACGAGCTCAAAGAGTCAAATCCTCACCTGGAGAAACATCCCAGCGTCAGGTCAGCTTCCCCTGCATGATCCAAACTGTCTAAAGTTTCTAAAAGAGCTTCTGTGCTGTTGCCTGTGAATGCTGCGATGTGATACGGTCACAAACAGTGCGTTTGAGAGAAAACCACGCTAGAGCATGTCTATAGGACCGCACAAAAAAAGCAAAATTGCACTAAAAAAAATCTATGAAACAGCGAAGTCGCGGAAAGTGAACCGCGATAGAGCGAGGGACCACTGTACTACAGGTCACAACTCACAAATAGGTGTTAATTTGCATGTTTTGTGGTCTTAAAAAGGTCCTGCAAAGTTCTAAAGTTCTCTGCAAAAACCCTGACAGTGACAGTGACATTTCTCAACTGACCTAGAACAGCATTTGTGCGCCGCATTTACTACACATTTTAAACCATAAACAAAAACAAAGGAATGCCACATTGACACAAACTCATCGTAGTGACGGTGCTACTTCCTCTCATTTAACATCTCAGCGTTTTGCCTCTTTAATCCACCTCCTCCTCACACTCTCACTGAGGCGTCGCTGTGCTTCAGACGGTGCGAGGTGAGGACTTCAGACACTCAGCCCAGCCTCCTCGTCACCTCAACAATCAGCTGTTCTCCAGATGTTTCTCTCTCTCTCTCATACCAGCTCGTACAAACCGTGGCTGCGTCTATTTTGAAAGCGGTGTTTTTCTTTTGACGAGCCCAGTTTGGAGCAGGAGGCATAATTGAGAGATGGAATGAGGAAGAAAGCATGAAGTCATAAGAGGGAAACACTTACCATTACTTGAATAGTGAAATGACGATTGTACGTGTGTGTGTTTTGGGTTTTGTCCAAGACTCAAATGTTCCTTCTTTTTTTTATAGTTACGCATCAGTGTATAAACAAAAACTCTACTTATGGTTTTGCTCTTAAAGGGATTTTTTTGCAATAAAATAACCTAAAATAAATCTCCTCCTTGCATCGATATCTTGTTAATGTATATGTATGTAATGTCAGGTGGAAATTAGTTAGCTATGTCCTGACAAAGTATAATAATGTCCCGTTGTTTCACCAAACTCTGACTTTGTTGTTGTTGTTGTTGTTGTTGTTGTTGTTGTTGTTGTTGTTGTTGTTGTTGTTGTTTGCATTGTTCTAATAGTTGTACAACACATTTTGCTCCTAACAGCTGTGAAAAAAGCTTTGGACACATTGTGATGGACAATCTAGAGGTCAGAACATGAGCAAAACCTGTAGACTGAAATAAAAACATTTTAATTTATTTTTAATGTTTAGTTACATGTTTAAAGAAGCAAAAATTGGGTGTAGTACCTCTACTAATAATCTGCTTTGACATGCTTGATCAATTACTTCTTCTTCTAAATTTTTATTGTTTCATTGAATGTCTATTGTTTTATTTTTATTTCCTACTATTCATGTTTGCTAAATTAAAGGGACTGTACCTGATTTTTGCATCCTAAAAATGTAAACAAACAGAAATAATTAATTTTAACGTTTTTCCTTCAGTCTACATGATTTCCTCACGTAGCTAATGCATTCTGAGCTTCAGAATTGTTCATCATGATGAGTTTTAATGTTTTTCACAGCTTTTAACAGCGAGGTGAGTCACTATGCTAACAACAGTTAGCCACAATGCTAAAAACAAAAACAGAAAAAGCTGCACACAAACGGGATTTTATTAGACATAGACAGGACTTTGAGGACTAATTTCCACCTGATTAGATACATTAACAAGGCATCAGTGCTAGGGGGAAATTGCTTTTAAGTTATCTTGTTGCAAAAAAATCGAGTACAGTCCCTTTAATAATCTTGGGAAGTCCTCAGAGACGACTGTTGTTGTGATTTTGGGCTATACAAAAATAAATAAATTAATTTGATTGATTTGATTTGATTTAAAATGGACTTTCTGAGTTTTTAACCGTGTTCTAACACTTACTCCTGTGAGATACTGGTCTTTGTCCTCTGAGCCTCAGAAGAAAAACTATTGCAAATTTCTCTGATTTGTGATGTCATAGCCATCGGTTGATTTTGGATATCCAGAGTCAGACTGGCGCCACCTAGTGCCTCCGCTCAATTTCATTTCTTTGGTAAATGGTCTCTATTTATATAGTGCTTTTGCACCTTACAAGGCACTCAAAGCGCTTTACAGTCAGGGATCCACTCACCCAGTGTACAAAGACACTGAGGCATGTGGGTTAAGTGTCTTGCCAAAGGACACAATGACAATCCTCTCTTGTCGTTCCACTGTGGCACCTGGTGTTCTAACAGTCTCCCATCCAAGTACTAACCAGGCCCTAACTTGCTTATCTTCTGAGCTGTGACGGGATCAGGCTTTGACAAGCAGGTATGGCCACCACTTTCTAGCTTTTAGGTTAGATAATGAGGAACTGCAGACAGTTCCTGAAAACCAATCATCAAGCAATGTGTTGACCAGAACCAATCTGAGATAACAGACTGAATGTTCTCCTCCTCTGATCTTTTGTCAGATAATGCTGTTGTACTTTTTAATTTAAGTTACCCGCATAAAAACGTCAATAATCACATATGTATACCTAATACTAGAGCTGTAACAAGTTAATCAATTAATCGCAGCTAATCGATTATTGAAAAAATCGCCAACTAATGTAGTAATCCAATAATTGTTAACTGATCTTTATAGGCTCCAAACATGCCACTCATCTAAAACTAGTTTGCGAGTCTTTAACAGCCTAAACACCTAATCCAATCAAAAGAAATAGTCGACAGATCAGTCAATTACCAAAATAATCTTTAGCTGCTGCAACCCTATAGCAATCTCTCAATCTTTCTATTAACGTAATTTTTTGGATCAGCCACTACTTTTTTCACAAGCCTTGAGTACCAATCAATTTGTATTTTCTTTTTTTTATTTTGTTGGTGTGATTATATTCAGGCGCGCTCATTAGTCCAAAAACTATTCTTTTTGCCCAGCTTTACAGTAGTTAAAGAGCATGTTTAAAAGACAAGAACCAAACAAATACATCAGGCCTACATAATATATTTGTCATTAGCATTCAGTTCGAGTCTGATTCATAAAAGCTGCTGCGTTTCAGAGGCAACTTTAGCGACTACGTCATTCTTTTGTTTGCCAGTCATGTTCGCCGGTCCTGTGTGAACAATGGACACTTGTTTCCTGTGTAATTATCTGTGCATTTGTGACCATAACAGCGCAGGAATGTGGTGCTGTGCGGATGTTCGGCGAATGTGTCGGCTCTGCTGCTTTTAGTCAGTTTTCACCTTCATGAGAGACGAGCTGCGGGCTACAGCTGCAGACACCCGAGACCCTCTACGTCACCTGAAGTTCAGCCACACACGTATCTAGTATTTTGATTAGGCCAGGGCAGTAACATATCATATATTGTGTGGTTTATGATATGTTACTGCCCTGCCCTAATCATATTATTATTAGCCTATATTGTGTGGTGGGGTGCACGGTAGCAGGGTGGTTAGAGCTCTGGCTTCCCAATAAGGAGGTCGTGGGTTCGATTCTCGGTCGAACAATATTAACATCTCACGATCTCTCTGGGTGGAGTTTGCATGTTCTCCCTGTGTCACTGTGGGTTTTCTCTGGGTACTCGGTTTCCCCCCAGCTCCAAGAACATGTTTAGGTTAATCGAGCATCACTGTAAATTTCCCCAGTGAATGAATGAGAGAGTGAATGTTTGTTTGTCACTGTCCAGGGTGTTTCCCGCTTAAGGCCCAAAGTCACTGGGATAGGCTCCAGTCACTCACAAGCCCTAACGGGGTTAAGCGTTATAGGAAATGAATGAATATTGTGGTCATACCTTCTTGTC
This sequence comes from Mugilogobius chulae, assembly GCA_038363315.1. Lineage (NCBI taxonomy): Eukaryota > Metazoa > Chordata > Actinopteri > Gobiiformes > Gobiidae > Mugilogobius > Mugilogobius chulae. The sequence goes on from CM076409.1 coordinate 13,092,298, forward strand.
AAAGCCTGAACCTGTCAGATAAGCAATTTAGGCCCTGATCAGTACTTGGATGGGAGACCGCTGGACGACCAGGTGTCGCAGTGGGACGACGAGAGTGGACAGTCCTTGTGTCCTTCGACAAGACACTTAACCCACATTGCCTTAGTGTCTGTCATACTAGATGAGTGGATAAACCCTTGCTTATAAAGCCTTGAAAGGAGGAAAAAGCACTAATTTAATACGCGCGGAAAAGTTAAAATTTTGAATAAAATAAGAATTGTGTGCAGTACACTAGTTACAATCTAAGTAACTCAAGTTACTTTCATATATTTTAATTACATTGTTTTTTTATTGAAAACCACACTTCATTATCAAAACATGAGTTGTAGAGGAGTTTCTGTAACGTATGTTGACTATACATTTTTCAGTAATCAAGTGTAAATGTAACAGGATTAGTATTGTACAAGTTAAATTTTGTTAGTTTATCTATATTATTATTATTATTTTTTTTTTCTACCTTAATAAATTATGTTTAAAACAAAGCCACTGTTTGTGTCAGAACTTGTATTTTTATCAACATTTGACCAAACATATTTAGTGTCCATATTTAGAGTCGTTAACTCATCAGTTGTTAAGGCAACATAATAATGCACATTCAGTCAGGTCTGGCACAAGTTCACTCTTTGTTTCTTCAAACATCGTGGCTGTTATTGTATAATTGGGTGTATTATACAAATACAGAGTGTGTGTGTAAGTCAGTGGCTGCAAGAGCAAAACTGATCGATTCTGGCCTTTTGATTTGATCCTGCAAACTTCGATTGATTTTCCATCCCTAATTGTAATACAAATATATTCCATTTTTAACCCTGTAACTAGTAATATATAATACAATCTTACAGTAACTTACCCAACACTGATTAGAGCTAATGTTTGTATGGTACTAAATGGAACACAATGTCAGAGTTTGTAGCTATAGTGTTTATTCATTATTCAAAGTCGTGTTTGGATTGATTCATACATGTTTGAGTAATCTTGTATTGTCCTCCAGTTGATGCTCGAATGCTCAGAAACCTGCTGTTTTCACCTACCACCTATCCCCGCCCACTTGTCTGTATTTACGTGTGATTAAACCAGAAATGTAGATTCAGAAAGCTGCGTCAAGGCTGAAAACTTAAGAACACAGCCTAGAAAAACGTAGATGTGTGATCCTAGCGTCCTTCTGTCAAGATAAATCACTTTCGCTTTTATTTCATGGCAAAAGTCCAGGTTTAAATGCAGCACGGAGAGACTTTAATCCAGTTTCGTGTCATGTTTCAGTCTGCAGGATCCGTTTCCGTGGTTTCCTTGGCAACGTGCGTCTGTCCCTGTGAAAGTTTAATCAGCACAAGTTCATTCTGCACACGCGACGGCACAAATCACAATAATTTATATAATTGAAGCTATTTATTACCACTGACTAAATGAACAGTCATGTAAAAAACAACAATGGATGAGACAGAATTATTGTTCAGTATAGGAGCACAGAAACCGTATATACAGTGAATATTGATTCCCCTCAAAAATGTATTTAGTGCGTTTCATGCACTACTCTGGCATTTTCAACACAAAATACAACAATTTTCTATATCAAACTTTTTGGTTGTAAGTAGGGCTGCCTGCAACTAATGATTATTTTTGGTTAGATTAGTTGTTTAGAATGCAAAACGCGCTTGAATAAAAGATTTTTGCTAATTTTGAGCTGATGTAACATCACAAAAGAACTTTATTGGTGTAAATTTACAGGCAGACTAGTTTTACATCAAAAACACTAATATTACATTTTCATCGCTTTTCATCATTGCCTGTTCAGTCTGAGGGTTTTCCCAGCTCAAATATTACTTAAACCTTTATAAAAAAAAGTATTGGTACTAAAAATACTTTAAGAGAACACAATTTTCAGAGCAGTTTTGGAACGATCTACAACAAATACTATGACAAGAACTAAACATAAATTGAAACAACCAAAAAGCTATTGTGTTTGTGTTGAAATTACAGCATTTTTGAATTATTGTCCTTGGTATTGAAATCGAGTTTGAAAATAATAGAATAGTAATTTAAAATTGTGGCAACACTAGTATCAGAAACAGTTAACAATTATTCAGTTTCTGAATTAGTTGCGGTTAATCTATTAACTTCTTGCTACCCTTGTTTTTAGCTATTTTTGATAAAGCTCAAGATTCTAAAACTCTAAAAATAACCTTTAATACCGTTTAACCATAATTTTGCAAGAATTGATACTTGTTGAAATGACTAACGATTAGTTTCGATGATAATACCTAGCTCTTCTTTTTATTGTCAGTGGCTTATTTATAATATTACTACTTTTTATTGTTTTTAAGCTACTGTCACTTGACCTGGGTACAGTATTTTGTTTCTTTAAAAAAAAGTTAACTGAAAATGACAAATATGTTCTGATTCTAATTTTTCTGACAACCCTATCACGAATACATTTTGGGGTGAACTTTGTCATCAGCTTTACATATTAAGCAAATAAAAAAAAATTGCTTGTCAGCCATTGATCTGATGAAAACAAAAAATATACTATACCGGTGTGTCAATGGCCCCTATCACATTGTTTTATATATTAAGGCCTGACAGGTTTCCTATTGTTTTTTAACTCTGCCAAACAAGCCCTGCTAAACCAATAAACCTCGGGGGACAAACTCTATTTCGTGTTTGTTTCTGTGTGTTTATTGTGTTTGTTTATAAACTGTTCTTTGTGTGTTCAGACTGCCAAAGGGTACGTCCTGATGTTCGACGTGCTGGGCGGAGGAGACGACCGATACCTCTATGAGCCTGTGTATCCACGGTGAGTCTTTATTTGTTTATGTTTGTGGATCTCTTTGGCTGAAAACAAACACAATATGGGTCATTATGGATCCATTGTAATTAAAAATTGCATTTCAAACATCAGGGTTCGTACAGTCATGGAAAACCTGGGAAAAGTCATGGAAAATTCAATTGGAAATGAAAAGGTTTTGGAAAATTTGAACGTATTTGGGTTTCTAAAGTAAATCCGATAAAAACTGAATCCATTAAAGCAGCGGTCCCCATCCTTTTTTGAGGACCGGTACAGTCAAAAATTTATTTTCCAGGACCAGTCGAGGTTGGGTAGCACAATGTAAAATGCAAAAAAAAAAAAAACAATTAATATGTATATTTTTAGCTCACTTATTGCTTGAATTTGCTGTTTATTGGATTAAGTGGCACTATATTGTCATAGTAAAGCACAAGGAAGAAGTTATAGACTATAAAATAGCAATAAATATAAAAAAATTCTCTGAGGACCGGTAACAGATGGCCCGCGGACCGGTTTTGGGCCCCGGACCGGTGGTTGGAGACCCCTGCATTAAAGTATATTATTAAATCAAATTTAAGCATTATTTTTGCCAGATCTCAAAATATAATTTTTAGAATGCACAAAATTACAGAATTTAACCTTTACCTGATTTATCACAAAACTCAGGTCTTCAGCTGTATTTTTGTTCATGTCTTTTTAGGGTTAAAATATTTTTACCAATGACAACTACATGCAGCATTATTACATTTTTAGTTTGCAACTGACAACTTAAAAATCTTTAGGTCTTTTCTTTGACGACAGAACTAAACACACTGAACATATTGACTAAGCCAAAACGACTTTTGAAAAATGAAATGCTAAATTGTCTGTTTTTTACGTTTATAAATACCTAAAAGTACTATATTCCTAAAGTTGTTTGTAAAAAATTATTGAAATTGTTGTGTGAATAACAGTCATGGAAAACTTAAAAATGTAAAAGTCATAGAAAAGACATGGAAAATCTTCAGTTAAAATCTAGACGAACCCCGAAACATACAATTAATATTGTATTATATTCTTTCCAAGGGTTTAAGTTGACCCTCAAAGAGGTGCTTTTAATCTTATTGTAAAGTTGCTTCCTCACCAAAAATGCTGGTGAATTTTTGTTTTTGAGATATCTTTTGATAACACTGTTCTGAATGTCCCAGATCTTTGATGTCATAGATAGATCTCTGAAATAATCTGCACTGTCTAAAAATCACCCAGACTTGTTTTGAGCATTTCTGCAGGATTAGCAGATCAGGCAAGATCAGTTTGATTGCATAACCTCTGTAATTCTCTCTGGAGTGAGTAAAGAGTAACCTGGCTCACGCCAGATGGATCTGTGTTGAACTCCTATCTGAGTTCTCACTATATCCATCTGGGACTTGACTCGCTGAAAGCGTTCGAGAAAAGGCGGGGCGTTTAGTGAAATACTTCGAGCTGATTGGGTGTGGGGCCGACCTTACAAGTACGCGTCACACATACGGCTCTTCTTTCAAAAAGAAATTACTCTGTATTTCTGCTAAAACCGCATCAAAAGCAGCAGCAACACGTACATCCACCAGAGTCGCCATCTTTCTTCAGCTTGAATGTAGGATAGGGTTATCACCGAGGCGCTAACGGCCGTCTTAAACACCTCCGAAACACCGCTGGTTCAGACTCCCAAAACCAATCGGGCGGCTGGAAGGCCAGATGGTTTATCTCGTGTTTGTGAATTCACAAATATCGCGAGATAAACAATCTGGCTGGCCAGGTTAAGTAAATAGAGCTCTAACTAAATTTTTGAAAACACACAACCTTTGTGTGACTTACTAGACTTTTTTTATTAGTTCTGGTGCATGAGATTCCAAAGTGTAGGTGTTTCAGAGCAGGTTTGAATGAAAAAAACAACACAAAAAAATTTATAATATTTGTCCTTTAAGTTGTAAAGTTGATCAAAGTACACCAAAACTGTTTGACATGTTAGTTAAAATACGATTTAATCACTTACTGCAAATAAGATGCAACACAAAATTAGTTCTGGCCCTGGCACGCTGCAAAATCATTTATTTCGGCCATTCGAGAAAAAATAACTTATAACATAACTAAAAAAAAACACGTTTTGAGATGATTAGAGGCAGTCAAGACAAAAAATGTTGGGCACCACTGGTTTAAAGGACATTATGACACTTCAAAAACTTTTTGTATATTGTGCAGCCCTTTATGGATCTAGTTTTAACAATATATTTTGTCACTCTTTGCTGAAGCGCAGAGTGAAAAAAAGACAAACCACAATAAAGAGAAGCAGGTTTTTGATGATTCATCTCTGTGGCTGCAGCTTGATGAAACTGTAAGTGTGTTGAGTCCTTCAAACAGCTGAAAAGCAAGAGTGACTGCAGTTTTTTTAGTACCTCAAATGGTTGTTTTTACTGAGTCTGAGTCTAAGCTATAGGCCCCAGTCATGTTGTTTAACGCAGATGCACAGAGATTTGCTGCTGTGCTTTTCTTCTCTGTGGCGCCTCACATTCCTCAGCCACATACCGCGACACTGGGGCAAGCCTCAACACATTTGGTCATTCTGTTTTTCAACTCGAATGAACTTTAGCTCTTTTAATATTCTTGTTTCATAAATGTTGCATCTTCTTCTTTGGCTGCAGGGGGAGTTCTCGTATGAAGCTCAATCCAGGGTATAAAGAAGAACAATGTGCTCCGGCTTTGTCTTTAGAGATGAAGAAGCCTGTGGATCTGGAGGCTCCCATCACCAGGTAAATCAGGCCTCACAAAGAAAAGACATTTAAAAAAAAAACCTCAGATATTTTCCAATCTGAGTTTTTTTTTAGATGTCTTAATTTGTATAGAAATAAATGCAATTTGGAGTCCACAGTAGCAGAGTGGTTAGACCTCTGGCTTCCCAATAAGGAGGTCGAGGGTTCGACTCCGAGGTCGGACCATATCAACATCTCACAATCTCTCTGGGTGGAGTTTGCATGTTCTCCCCGTGTCACCGTGGGTTTTCTCCGGGTACTCCAGTTTCCTCCCACCTCCAGAAACCTGTATGTTTAGGTTAAATGGGCATCACTGTGAGTGAATGAGAGAGAGAATGGTTGTCTGTTAACCCTGTGACAAGTTGGCCACTGTCCTGGAGGGCTGGGCATTATTGTAATAAAAATCAAATCGTGAGCTCATTTCTGTGACTATTTGCTTTTTTGATGAAATCGTCACATTGTGATTTCGTTTTTCTCTAGTTGATGCGTCTGTATGTTCAAATATAGACTATTTTTTCCAACTTATATATTACACTTAGTCTCAGAGTTGCCAAATCCAAGTTTTTATAGCGACTTTGGGCTTCTTTTTGTTCCTTTTGGACTGCAATTTAAGTCATAAAAGTATACTGTATAACTGAAACATAGATTTTTAGCACATTTTCATGTCTAAAAGACATTATTAATGTAGGAAAAACACAAGATATGGTAAAATCCCCAACATTTGTTTGCAGCAGCACACAATGTTCGAAATAATCTATTATTTTATAAACTTATTATTGAATGACTGAAGTTGCTTGTTTCTCTCTGGGATAGGCTCCAGTCACCCGTGACCCCTAAAGGGGTTAAGCAGTAGAAAATGAATGAATGTCTGTATTCATCTATATTTGTCTAGGTCTGGACTGTACCAAACGGTTCCGAGTGCTCTTCCTTGTGCCCACACACGAACTTCTCTGCCGTAAAGTCGGCAGCCTATGCGCATGACCACGGTGATCTAAAAAGCGCAGAAGTGATCGAGGCTCACGCAGTACCTCACTCTCCTGGTTTATCTCATGTACCTCTGCTCTATCTTGGGGAGAGCTGCATTCACACTGATTGGCTAATTTTGACTGGTCTCAATATTCACATTTTGCATTTTCAAAACAACATTGACATTCCCAATATTATCTAAAATGTAGTTCTGTAATGCCCCAGTGCTCCCTCCAGTCAGTTTCAACCCACTGTTTTCAGTGAGTCATGGTTTTTGTTTTTCCTCTCGCTTCAGGCTTTTGTGTTAAATTTGTCTTGTGCTGTTTCGCCTCACCATCGTCTTTGTGATAAAACTTAATTGTTCTGTCATAGCTGCTCGTCAAAGTCCTGTGAAAATAGCAAGTTTGGAACAACAACAATAACAAGAGCGTGGCGCTTACATCATGTCGTTTCCAAACACAAAGGCTTTTCTGTGTTCGTTTAATAAATGTACAATCAGCCCCGGCACCAGCGTCTGTGTGGGCCGTCACAGCTGAACGTGTCCAGAGCACATCTGGACACCTGAATGTGATCTAATATAAAGCTGTTTTTGTAAAATTGTACTCAGTTATGAATGAATGAAAGAATGAATGGTTTATTTATAAAAGCACATTTACATAGAAGTCTTCCAAAGTGCTTCACACAGTAACTCCCCCTCACTCCAGTGACAGTAAGCTGTCCTATTTTGCATGTTATAGAGGGATTTTTGGTCAACGTCACTTTCCTCTCTACTGCGCATGCGTTATGCAGAAGAGCTCTCCATCTGGTTAGCTGGGGAAAATTCTTTGAATAAAACAACAAAACGGGACGAGAGCAGCTGTTTTGAGTAGATATGAACCGGTCTGACAGACGTCTGTCTCCTGAAGCTTGAGACTGTGTTTTCTTGCCGTTTTTTCACTTACCTGAATTTTTAAGGGTTGTAAGGTCAAATTTCATTCACACATGTTGATTTAGCAGTAAAACTTTGTTTTCGCACAGTGATAAACTCTTGTAGTTAGCTGACAACTGTACTTTTTCGACTTGTTTCCTCTGTTTGTGTCTCTGAGCAGCATCTCTTTCTGCAAGTCGGGTGCGCACATCACCCATGTTGATAAACAAAAATCCCTCTATTGGTTAGAAATCAGAGTGTCCGAATGAAACCACACGAACACGGGGAGGAATATGCAAACTTCTCACAGAAAGGCCAGGGCCGAGCGGAGACAAACTTGCAACCTTCTTGCTGTTGAGGCGAGAGAGCTATTCACTCTGCCACTGTGCCACCAGTTAAAGCTGCAACTAAGAGTAATATATATAGTTGGCTGTCATCAATCAATCAAAACCCAATTATTGTAATTAATCAGTTCAACAAGTGTGTTTCTATTCACAAGTAGAGCTACTTTTTCCCACCCATGCAATCTTTGTAATAGTGCAATTAAGTAAAGATTTAACAATTGCATGTGAATTTTCAAAAGAAACATATTACTTTAGTTACCTTAAGTTTTAAGGTGATAAAATCAAAACTGTGATCTTCTAAAGATATTGTAATTATACATTTTTATCATGTCGCTTGCTCAGCCTCGCTCTTCTGTTTTCTGATCTGTGTTTCTTTGTGCATCAGTTTGCAGACTCTTCAGGAGGATCTGTTGGTGTGCACAGCTGACGGTTACCTTCACGTGCTGCACTGGGACGGACTGGGAAGCAACGGACGTAAAACCATCTGCCTTACTACAATCCCCTTCTCTCTAGACCTGCAGTCTGCTCGAGGTTAGAAAGTTAAAATAACAAATTTTTGGCCACTGGAATAGGCTCATTTTTAGTTATGTGAGAAAAAAAGACTTAAAATAAAACAAAACTAGGAATTTGATTAAAACTGGATTTAAAATTTGATTGCAGCTGAAGCAAGTTTGAAGCATTTTCATTTTTTGTGTACGTTTAGCAATCGGTCAAATTAATGTAATTAAATCTTCAACAGTTAATGAAGACAAATATTTCACTAGTGTAGTAGTACTCAAGATCGGTCTTGGTCTTAAAGTGCCTATGACAGGTTAGACCATTTATTCAGTAAAATACAATGAACATGATACTATATTCTTTTTCTACCTAGATTGGCTATTTTTATGAAGTTTGCAGTTGTATTTCGTCCAGCAAATATGACATATGTAGAGGTGAACCCACTGTTACCTAGCAACCGCATTGTAATTGTGGTCCCAAAACCTTCATAAATGACACAGATGTTATCATTTGACAAATGACAATATTTTGTAACACTTAAATTGTGTTAAATGGTTGTTTAAAGTCCCAAGAAACTGTCAGTTCTGTGTAAATTTACTTTTTGGCGCTTTTCCATGACACATGGACGGATTCTAATTTAGAACTCAGATTACTTCTTGTAATTTTCTACTTTTATTTGTCAATTTCTTCATAATTTGCAACATAACTGCAGTAAAACTGTGATCAAAATTTACCACTGGGTTTAGCACACCAAACTATGGTAAATAATCTGTCAAATGGGCTTTAAGACTGGTCTCAAGACCGCTTTTTAAAGGTCTTGGTCTCGTCTCGAGCACATTTGGACTCTATCTTGTCTTGGTTTTGATTTTATCTTGGACTCCGGTTGTTTTAGACACCAAGACAGCATTTCATTACCACCACGCTCTGCTTAGTTTGCTCCAGGAGCACAATGACCTGTCCCATTCACAGTTTGCATTGAGGACTGCACATTAACATCACGTAGACACTGATAATTGTATAAAATCTGTGGTTTCGGAAAGGTCTTGGTCTCGATTAATGCGGTCTTGACTACTACACTAGTATTTCCCACATCAAGAACTGAGTTAGCGCTCTACCTACTGACTGCAAAGAAACCAAGACAGGGGAAGCATTTATATATTAATCTTGCCTGATATGCTACTGTAGCAGAAAAGCTTAAACAATGGATAATGATTTATTGACATAATTTAATTGACCTTTATTTAACCAGGGAAGTCCCTGGTTAAATAAAACATAAAAATAATGCAGAAGATCTCAGAGATCAGGGGCATTCAGAACAAAATTATTTCACAGACTGAACTTCAGCAGTGTTTTTGATGAGGAAGCAAAAAACGTCCAAACAGTACACATGTGTCCTTTCAATTAAAAACTGTACGAACCATGAAAGGAGAAAATCTGACTCATAAATGCTTTGCTTTCATGTGCGTTTTAAATGTTCTTGTTTTTGTGTTGGAATGCTTCACAAACGCGTCTGCCCGTCTGTAGGTGGACCCTCTCTGGATCTGGAAGGAGTTCACATTTGCTGTATGGAGTATTGCATAACTCTGGATGGATTTGCTGTGGTGTTAAGCGACGGAACGGCTGGGCTTTATCACTCCACTTACCAACACCATCACAGCCGATGTAAGATCAGCAACACTTCTAATAAACTTTAATTGATCTTTATCTATTTTGCTAAATCAATGCTGGTGAAAGCTCATTATAAAACAAGTAAAAAACCCATAAACACCTGTGTTTGTTACTGGGACCAAAAAGCTACTGTCTTCTGCTTTATTAATGTTCACTTCTGTCAGCAGCTGCAGGGCGTGTGGGCGGCGGATGTCACTGACGGGACGTGTGTCGCTGTCAACAACAAGTACAGGCTCATGGCTTTCGGCTGTGCGAGGTAATCCCCTTTTGCCTCTTTTTAGCGCTTAATTTGCATGTGCTAGTCTTAATTATAGTTAATGCTGTCGTTGTCGTTACAGTGGCTCGGTGCTGGTTTACACGATTGACACCACAACAGGATTCATGCAGCTTTCTCACAAACTGGAGCTCACCCCAAAACACTACCCAGGTGGGACATTTACGCTTTAAATTGAGAAAGTGTGAGAGAGTTTTTATTGTTTGTGCTTTCTTTATTTTTGGTTTAAATAGCAGTTAGCCTTGTGGTCTCAAAAAGGTCTTAAAAGTAATTCATAGTGCCCAATTCAAGACCTTAAAAGCACTGAATTTCACCAAGAAGCATTAAAGGTGCCCTGTGTAACTTTCTGGAGGTGAAAAGTCGACTACACACAATTTGATAGAAATAAAAAAGTTAAAACCAGACTTTGGAACATTCTTCATGGGGATATATCTTTTTTTTTTTAAATATGAAAAAAATACAGCAAAAGTAGGACTGGGTGCTATTGACAATAATTGATATCTTGATATTTTTTTTAGCATAACTCGATTACGATATTCAGCTGACATTATTTCAAACCAACAGGAAAATGCTCCGTCACAGCTTTAAGTGTGTTAGTTGAAGTTTAATGATCAGAAAAATTAGGCTGTAGTTGACTAGAGACATTTTATGTAGATTTAAAACGTGTGCTATCAATCAATTCGTCGACTAAAAGATTCCCCTTTCTCAAAACTAGTGAGTGTCTCAATATTCTGACCACATATTTGACCCAAACTGCCCTCACAAGTCACAAACTCAGAGGTTTGGATGCTCAATTACTAAGAAAAATAGCAGCTAAATGAGATGTCCATGTAAAAAAATAAATAAATAAATAAAAAAATTTGCAATATGCTCTCTAACTAAAATATCACCGCTATGACCATTTACAATGTTGTAACTTTCTTCATTTGTATCATTAAACTACTATTTTTGACGCATTTTCTACTATAAACGATATACTCAGTGTTCCATTTGTGCATATCTTCAAAACAACTATCACGATATTACAGTATATTACAGACCTAAGCAAAAGGCCTGATTTTTTTTCTCCAACCAATCACTTTGCATTCTAGCAAAAGTTTATATTTTAAAATACATACTTCAGGGATTTGGGTAAGGTTAGGGTTAGGGTTAGGATTAGGTTTAAGTTAATTTGGTTAAATTTAGGGATTTGGGAAAGGTATGCTAACCAGGAAGCGGCATAACTGCGTTGGGAAAAATAAAGACGCAAGCAAAAGACAAATCTTTTCTATGGAAACAGACAAGAAGTCCTACAGGCAAAGTAACAGTTCATTTTGTGGGTGTCAATGCAGCACAAAACACCATGCCTGGGAAATCCCAAACAGTCTATAAAATATATTGTCAAGCCACAGTGTCCATCTTTCGGATTTCTGTAGCCGTGATTGACAGATGAATTAGCCAATCAGAGACACGCATCTTCTGCCGTCTGAAAACCAACATGGCTGGTTCTGACGAAAAAAATACATGAAAAAAAAATCACGTTGAACTGGAAAACATCGCGAATTTCTGCAGAATCAATGAGCGAAGCAAAAAACAATTTTAATGTGAGGTGAGTGAAGTTAGATTTTGGTCTAAATGACAAACGACCAATCAGCTCCTTTGTTTTATCTGCGTCACACTAATAAGCTAATCTGATTGTCCGGTACGATGTAGATCTGAGCTGAAACGCAGGCGGAGAGCGTGGTG
>CM076409.1:13106034-13292686 GCA_038363315.1 Mugilogobius chulae
GAACCGCTCAGTCACAGCTTCTGGACACTGTCCTCTAACATCACACCAGCCCGAGACGGGGGACTCCTCCACGCTCTCAAGTGGATCAGCACTTTATTGGGACACAAGCACTGGCATGTAGTCCAGGTGGACAGATATTCATTACTATTGCTTAAATATATCACTGTGTTTTAATATTTTATTGATACAAACTCTTGTATGTTTTCTTCTTTTTATTAGATTCACAGCACATACCTTGAAAGCAACTGGCCAATACGGGTAAGTTAAAAAGTAATACAACTTCATATCTTTGAACAGCAGTGAGTACATTGCTAACGCCTGCCATATTTTTAAATTTTCACATACAGTATAGTCACATCTATAAAGCAGTCTGTCCCTTAAAAGAGAAACACCCGGCTCACACTGCATCCAGTGTCCGGCATCCAGATGCTTTCTGTTTCTTGAAAAGTATCAAGAGGCTCTCACACGGTAATCCATCTGGTGGCTAATGCGCTTCGGTTGTCCGAATTTTTTTTTGAAAGGAACTTTTTCGGGAGCGCTCTCTTTTTGGTGAAGTTGTGAAAACAAAACACAACAAACAGGAAACTAAGCGAGCGCCAGTGAAGTGCATCAAGTAGTTTTCAAAATAAATCATTACGTGACTACTACTAATAATAATAAATATGTGAACATTATAGACAATACACAACATTGTTATTGCTCATTAGATCTCAATAGCATCGGCAGCGTACTGGGGTTAATTTAAATTGCAAATATTACAATGACAAATGTGAACAAACATAAGATGTAAATAAACCTCCGTCTATATCCATTTTTGTGGCGAAAATCAAACAGAAAATGAACTGACGTGAAAATAAAAAAAAATTTGATGCAAGTGTTGAGCGCAAACCCTCGTGAACTGTGGTCACATGATGCCGGCAGAGTCTGGACATACACACGCATTAATCCGGCTGACGGATTTGGATCTGAACTGGAGGCAGCGTGAGCCCAGTGTAAGTAACTCAGCAGACATTTCCCCTCAGTAGGTCACACTCTCAAAATATGACTCGTTCTTGTCTGTCTCTACAGTATGTCACTAAGTTAGCTTGCATTCGTTCTGTTTATCCTAAAGCATCAGCGTAATTGTTCTTTTGTGCTTAGTTTGCAGCTATCGACGCAGACTGTTCAGTTCATGGCTGTGCGGGAAGGCGGGTTTTGCATACATACTCTTTGTAACACAAGAAAATGGAAACTGTTTGGAAATGTGACTCAGTACGTGACAACCAACAACAGAGTCAATATAGATATAATAATAATAAAAAGTGAGATTTGCTTGACTTGTGCTCTTAACATGAACAGGAGCAGAACATGACTGTTACTGGAGGTCTCGCCTGGTGGAACGAGTTTGTGGTGGTGGCCTGTTACAACTTTAACGACCAGCAGGAGCAAGTGAGTGCCAAACAAAGGTATTTTAATGTTTTTTTAAATAAGTTTACTAATTTGATTGTTTTCCAGTTGCGGCTGTACCTGCGGACGTCTAACCTGACAACGCTTCGCCTCGGTCACAAAGTTACACTCAGACACTCTTCTGATGAACGTTTTTAAAGACATGATCATCCTGTCAGAGCAGACTGTTCCATCTGTCTCTACAGTTTAGAAAGGAGAAATGACAGGTGCGTTAAGCCATTGCGTGTGTCTAGTTCTGGTCTTTTTCTACTTTGACTTAGTTCCTGGAGGTGAATATTTGTCATAGTTTTACAGCAGTTAAGTTTATGAAAATTTGACGAGTGGAAATATTCAGGAAGTAGAGAAGAGTTCAAAAACAAAATGCCTCCAATTTCTGTCATCAAAAAGTTCAATGAAAAAATCATGGTGAGAGTGGTATAATTCTCTCTAGATGGAGTAGTGAATTCCAATTGACCTAGTGAATAAATGAGAGAAAGATTGTCTACGTCTGTTTCTACGGTGTATGTTAACCTGTGACGAGTTGCCCAAGGTGTTCCCCGCCTAAGGCCCAAAGTCACTGGGATCTAGCCCCAGTCGCCTGCCATTTCTAACAAGAACAAGCGGTAGAAAAATGTTAAAGTAGATCTATTACATTTCTTAGTTTTTACCACGTTACAGCAGTGTTCTCTTATACTCAGTTGTATTTGGATTGATTCATGCATGTTTGAGTAATCTGATATTGTCCTGCAGCTGATGCTACAATGGTCAGGGAATCCCTGTCTTTACTCAAAAAATCAGATTCCGAATAAAACATGTAGGGTTTAAAACTCATGTATCTACTGTCCCACAACAAAAATAGTGTGGCTTATAAAGTTTTACACTAAATAGGTCAATGGACCTGTTTCTGTTTTTAAGCCGTTTTAGATAATTTTTGTGTTTACAATGAACAAAACGTGAATTATTGATTTGCATGTGCTACAGTTTCTTCCTAAATGTTTGGAAAAATTACAATAGGTGTCCTTTACCAGAATCGCAGAGCCAATTTACACACAGCTGTCAGCTTTTTATAACAATCATTAATGTCGTATACTGTATGTGATACTGTGTATTCTTTTTTGTTAAATGATAACTTTTGGATAAATACAACACTTACCAGAAATAGGAAAAACTGTCTCTTACCCACAATCTGGAGATTATAAAATTTGGAGTAAATGGAACGTATTAGTGCTCATGTCTATACAATAAGCGACTTCATAAACTTCACCAAAATGACCACACTGAGGCAAGCAGGCAACGATTATAATAAAATCCTAAGTATCATTCTGTTCACTTTGTCTTATTGAAAATAGTAGTTTAACTTGTCATATATAATTTATCAGGTCACATATATTTTGTATGTTTTGTTAGTGAATATGAAGGACATTTCTTATCTTTCCAGTGGCTTTTTGCTTAACTTTATCTGTTGCTGTGTTTTAGCCCGAGCCCGTCAGTCAACGTGGAGCTGCTTCAGGAAGTCTCCATGTCCCGCTACATTCCTCATCCAGGTCTCGTCGTCTCTGTCACGTTGACGTCCGTGCGAACAGAAACCGGCATCACGCTGAAGGCCCCTCAGCAGGTGGAACCACACAGACAAAAACAGACATTTACACAGACTGTGTTCAAGTGCAAACAGGCTAAAGTAAATGCTTTTTCATTCCAGGCGTGCATGGCTGAAAGCATCATGTTAAACTTGGCTGGTCAGTTGATCATGCTCCAGAGGGATCGCTCAGGGCCACAAGTACGAGAGAAGGAAGCTCCTGTTAACAACAAAAAGCCGGTATGTTTGTAATCATACGTATTTAGTTGTATGTACAATAAACAATTAAGCACGTTTCAAATTCCTATGTCAGACCAGTGGTTGTTTATTTGTCATACCTTTACATGTTGACATAGGAATTTGAAATGTAATTTAGAAAAAAATACCAAATGAAACTTCTTTGGAGTGAAACAGTTAAGCAGCTCATTGCAAAAACCTGATATCTAGACTTGCTTAAAAGGACTTGGATTCAGAATTTTAATCTTAATTTGAGCATTTTTAACAGAGTAAGATTCAGTTAGTTATGTGATGTAGATTAAATCACTGATTGCAAGACGTTACCAACAGGTTTTAATAGTAAAGGTGTAGGTACAATTTTCTTAACCCAGTGCCAAATAATTTGGCTCATGATAAGAAGTCAGGTCTTGAAATCAGTTTGAAACAATGAAAATAATCTTGCTCTTTTGAATATAGAGAGATTACATTTTTCAAAATGCTTGAAATTAGGGTTTAAATTCTAGAATCAAGACGTTTTAACTTGAAATAATTTTATTGCATTCTTTAAGTAATGATAAAAACCTTAGCTGTAGCTACAAAATGAGTCCATTTCAAAGCTGAAATGATGATTCGATATTCTGTCTGGTTTTTTTTTTTTACCTAATGACATCACAAAGTGGAAGCATGTTTTCAGATTGACAGGAGGCATATTTAATTGTGTTTAACATGTGTGAATGGAACAAATGTAACTCTATATATATTTTTGATAAGTAAACAACGTGATAACATGGAAAAAATTTGATTTTTTAATCCAGGCCAGGTGAGAAATTGGCCCTCCAAATATCTGATTTGCAATGTCGTCCAAATATTGCAAATATGCATGTTTTTTTTCTTGTTTGCAGAGTTAATTCGGGATGTACTTTAGACCTGATTTGGTCTCATTTTAGTTTTGTTTTAATTCTGCCATAGACCTGACCCTGCATTGGCCTAATCTTGGTTCAAATTGGTTTACTTCCTTTTTTAAATTCTGGTTCAGTGCTGGTTTCCACATTTTGTAGAGCAGTCTTAACCAAACTTTTTAAGTCACGGCACACTTTCTTGCCCCCCTCCCCCGTAGCACAAATCAAGCTTTTTTGGGACACAAAAGTAATACATTTTTACAAAGAACATCTTTAAATAGTCTTTGCATGCATACATTGTGATTGATTTTGCAGTCTTTCTTGCAGTAAAAGTTGTTCCAAACACTGACAAATTGTGAATCTTTTAGTTAAATCTAATTAAAGTGAACCCTGGATATAATCACATGTTTATCCTAAAACACTTATAATATCATCACTTATATAAATACAGGACAAATACCTTGGAAGTATTTGTAGTTTTATTAAAATAGTGTTATGAAGAAATTGCATGGAGGCTGCCATTTTGCTGTGGTTATGACATAAAATAGTGTTGTCAAGGTAACAGGCAGTAGCAGGTAACTAAGCAACATGAATTGGTTAAACCTTGTCAGTTTGAGCCGGAGTAAAGTCAAATACAGAACGATTATGTGGAATCTAGTGAAACTGAAGATAATCAAGAGGAAGAGGCAAGAACTGGACACTGTCAGTGGTGGTTTTGTGGCAACTGTTCACAGATGAAACTGGTAGTAACCATGGAAACACTATTTTATGTCATCAACCAAAATGGCGGCTCCCAGTGGCTTGAAAACAACATAAACAATGACAATTTTATAAAAAATAGTAAGCAGTTATATATTTGTTTGTAATTTATTTTAATAAGCATGACCAGTACTAGTGTTTTAGCCATATTTGTCTTCATATCCATGGTTCCCTTTAAGCTTATTTTATAGATTGATTATTGAAAACTGAAATATTTTTCAAGGCACAGCTGGCCGCAACTCAAGGCACACTCGTGTTCCCTGCCACACTAGTTAAAAAACACTGTTGTAGAGCAATACAAATCTAACAAAAGCAATAGCAGTAGTCACTAACATTTCTGAAACAGCTTTTGTACTGCCCCAAATTCTGGCAGAAGTGGCCACGGCTTTTTGCCAAATCTGCCAATCAGGAATATGAAGCTGAATAGCTCTGATCTATCTTCAAACATTTGTGAATGAAACTCCAGGCATGTTTTCAGTGAAGCTTCTAACATGACTAGAATCTCTCAGAAGTAAAATTTGCTTAATACACAACCTTTAATTCCCTGTGTTTTGTTGTGCTTTTCCAGCTGCCATTTTGTCCACCTGTTGTGCTGGCTCAGTGCGTAGAGAACGTGTGGACCACCTGCCGCACTAACAAGAAGAAGCGCCATCTGCTGGAGGCTTTATGGTTGTCCTGTGGAGAGGCGGGCATGAAAGTCTGGCTCCCGCTGTTTCCCAGAGACCACCGCAAACCCCACTCCTTCCTCTCCCGCCGCATCATGTTGCCTTTCCACATAAACATTTACCCGCTGGCCGTGCTGTTCGAGGACGCGCTGGTGCTGGGGGCGTCGAATGAGACTGTGCTGTACGACGGGCTGCAGGGCTCGTCTGAGGCACTGGAGGCGCTGTTTCCTTACTGCACCGTGGAGAGGACGACCCAGATCTACCTTCATCACATCCTCAGGCAACTGCTGGTCCGCAACCTGGGGGAACAGGTACGTCACACATGTGGAGAAAAAAGAATGAGAATGAACTATCACTAATGATTTATTCCCATTTTAATTTTTTCTTAATAACACTAAAACTAAAATATTCTCCTTTTTAATAAGACTTTTTGATTTTTTTTTTATCTGGTTAATGAAAGTTTATTAAAATGAACACAAAAATACTAAAATGTTCCTTTTTAAAGTCCAGGGCAAACTTGACCAAAGAGGCATGTGAGTTTCAAAAGTGTTCAAAGACAGTATCCTCCTTTGAGTGCTTGACCCCAATTATAGTTACTGTATGGATTCTGTGAGAACTTGCAGTCTTGCAGCTATAAATAATTGAAATTGAATATGCTTAGGTGCTTGTAAGCTACCGGTATTTATCAAAAAATACAAAGTACAAAAGTACAATGTCCTATGTAACTGTTTAAATAAAGTAAACTAAACTAAGCTAAGTGGTGTTGTTGGTTCCATGACTCTGCTACTTAAATCTGGGGTCTCCACAAATATATCAAAGCAGCATTCCTCAACATTTTTTCTTGTAAGGACTGGTGCAGTCACAATTTTCTTTTCCAGGGACCGTTCAAAGCTGGGTAGCATCAATAACAACAACATAAAATGCATACAACTGATAAATGTGTCTTATTTTTAACTTTCTTATTTCTTAAATTTCCTGTCTTTTAAATTTAGTGTCTCTATCATTTCAACGTAAAGCACAATCAGTTGCAGTAGACTATAAAATTAAAAATAAAATACATTTCAATAGATTCTCTGACAGACAAAGCTCTTGTCTTGCCCCCCAGTTTAGGAACCACTGACATAAAGCAGGAGTGTCGAACTTTTTTTTTTTTTACCAAGGCCCACATTAGTGTCGTGTTTGTCGTCAAATTGACAATTGAAGTTTAGAGGGATTTTATAAAATTCTGATTTTTGTTCCATTAAACGATTCATCTTATGCTAACATTTTTCCATGTCTGTCATTTTCAAAATTAGGTCAATATTTAATCTTGTTTAATTTTGTTGTCATCTGCGTAAATGTTGCACGACAGACAGCCTCTACAAGCACTTATTGAATCTGTATAAAACTAGTGCTGTCAAGCGATTAAAATATTGAAGAGATTAGTTAATTATGATCTGTAATTAATTAATCTAGTTAATCTATTTTTAATCTCACCTAAAAATTGCTGAGAAAAACACTCCACTTAAGCGTTTTTGTTTTGTTTTTATTCAATTTAATTAATTACATTATTGTTGCAGATGGAAATATTAATATTTTGCAAAAAATGAAAACTTTAGAAAGTTTTTTGTTGCAAAGTTGTCAAGTTGAACAACCCTTATGTCACTTTGCAACTTGCAGATGGAAACAATGAAGTTAAAAGACTTCAAAATAGAATAATGCGATTAAAAAAATTAACTCGATTAATATGTCTGTAATTAATTAATCTCAATGAATGCACTAATTTGACATCCCTATATAACACCTGTATTGCATTTTTCTTTACCTAAAGCTATGAAGTTATTCTAGTATGAAGCAAGTCATTTCATTTGGTTAAAACACAAACATTACTTCTAGCTCTGTTATAAGTTAAAATAAACCTTATAAGACATCATAAAAAATTATGCAGGAAAAGCAATGTTTGTATTTGTAAATATAATGAGTCTTTACTTGAATAGAGTAATAATAAGCCTTGTAATTATCTTTCCTGTGTTTTAGGCCTTGATGCTGGCCCAGTCCTGTGCTTCTCTGCCGTACTTCCCTCATGTCATGGAGCTGATGGTTCATGTGGTGCTGGAGGAAGAAGCCACGTCTCGAGAGCCCATACCCGACCCTCTGCTGCCACTGTGGCTAAGTTTATCACAGAATTCCCCTTGTTCCTCCAAACAATCGTCCACTGTGCCAGGAAGACGGAGTACGCCTTGTGGAATTACCTTTTTGCTGCTGTGGGCAACCCCAAGGATCTGTTTGAAGAGTGTCTCATGGCTCAAGATTTAGACACTGCAGCTTCCTATCTCATTATTCTGCAGGTAATTACAAAGGCAACAAGCTTAACCTCAATCGAATCAAAATATAGGCGCTATGCACACTTTTTGCAATCTTAAAAAAGCTTTAAAATGAACAGTCTTCGATTTATGCTAATGCATTACCTAATGCATTCTGAGCCTCTGAATATTCACTAAGATACGTTTTGAAGCATTTTCAAAGCCAAGACAACTGTGCCACATCGTTAACCTGGCTCACGCCAGATGGATATGTGTTGAACTCCTATCTGAGTTTAGTGAAATACTTCGAGCTGATTGGGTGTGGGGCCTTCCTTAAGTACGTGTCACACATACGGCTCTTCTTTCAAAAAGAAATTACTCCGTATTTCTGCTAAAACCGCAACAAAAGCAGCAAAAACACGTACATCCACGAGAGTCGCCATCTTTGTTTAGCTTGAATGTAGGGTAGGGTTAGCACCGAGGCGCTAACGGTCGTCTTAACACCTCCGAAACACCGCTGGTTCGGACTCCCAACCAATGGGGCGGCAGGAAGGCCAGATGGTTTATCTCGTGTTTGTGAATTCACAAATATCGCGAGGTAACCATCTGGCTGGCCAGGTTAGTCGATCGTTGGATGTAGACGGGACACTGTGCACTAATTTTCCACTTGCCTGACCAGTCAGCCCGTTTCCAAATTCTCCAAATTGATTTTAAATTACGTCAATGTTTATGCTGCATCAATAGACTGTATAATCAGTCTATGGCTGCATCTAAGGTCTGTTGCGCTAAAATAGCTCTTATATAACACGATTTACATCCTCAGAAAAGTCTGTGTGAGTTTAAACACATATAATATCTTAAACTCTTTGTGCCACAATTTCAATAAAACTTTGTGTTGGGGCGGCCTCTTTCTCTCTCTTCTTCACTCTACTCCCGTAAGAGCAAAGGGAAGGGGGGCTGAAGCAGCCAAAGAAATGATATCAATAGTAAAGTTACTCCAAGTATTGCTATTGGGCATTTTTTTCAAATCGTACAGCCTTAGCACTTATTTAGATTTCCATATTTTAGCTGAACAACACTGTCTTAACCTAACGTGTGTGTTTTTATCTTAGAACATGGAGGTGCCAGCAGTGAGCCGACAACACGCCACCTTACTGTTTAACACGGCTCTGGAGCAGGGCAAGTGGGACCTCTGTCGACACATGATCCGATTCCTCAAAGCCATCGGCTCCGGGGAAATGGACACGCCCCCTCCCACTCCCACCACTCAGGTCAACTTTAACTGTGATTATTATTTATTGTTTGATGTTTGAACCTCAAATTAAACTGTAGAAAATATTGCTTTCTCCACAGGACCCCAGCTCAGGAGGGTTTGAGTTTTTCCGTAATCGAAGCATTAGTTTGTCCCAGTCTGCAGACTCTATCTCTACAGGCAAATTCAATCTTCAGAAGACCTTCAGTATGCCCAGCGGACCGTCTGTGAAAGGGTATTTACACAAACTGTTCTGTGTCTCATCTAGGGGTGTCAAGATTATTAACTTAGTCGATAATTGTGATTATACAAACACAATTTAATCGTGAGAACAAAAAATAAGAATAATCATGACAATTCTACAAGCAAAATTGTGTGTTTTCAGTATCTGGGATGGGCAATATATCGAGTTTATAGAAAAAGGTGATATTTGGCACAGGTGTGTTTTATCCCAGATAAATACATTTTGTTTTTATTTTTGGCCATAGTGAAAAGAAAATTTGTAATTGTGTGAGCCTTAATACCAAGAAGTCAAATAATAAGTATTGGCTAAAAACAATTATAAAAAGTCAGTCCATTTCTTTAATGTGGCCATGTTAAAAGCAAAATTGTGTCTTTCAGCCGATTAGAGGGATTACGGTATTGTTTATCAACAACACCCTCATGCGCACTCGGAATGCAGAAAGAGCGGCTCATTGACACAAGCTGTGAAACAACTGGAGCCAGCACTTTTGTCAGCTAATACAAAAGTTTATCAGTGTGAGAAAACAAAAGTTAAGCTGGCTAAATCAACTTTTGTGATTGAAATCCGACCCTGCGACCCTTAAAAGTTACATTCGAGTGAGTGAAAAAACTGCAAGAAAAAACACTGTCTCAAGCTTCAGGAGACAGACGTCTGTCAGACCAGTTCAGACCTGATCCAAACAGCTAGCTCTCATACTGTTTTAATTGTTTTATTCAAAGAAGTTTCCCCAGCCAACTAGATGGACAGCGTCTTTCTCTGCAGGCGACATGAGCTGTAGAGCGGAAAGTGACGTCAACCAATAATCCCTGTACAATTCACAAAACTGATCACAAACTTGAGAAAAAGACAGCTTTTTATCAATGAGAAAGAAAGAAAATGATTTACAAAAAGATGTAGCTGTTTAGCGCAAAACTAAAATGTTATATTGTGACTAGGGCAGGGCAAGTTTTAAGATATACAGTATATTATCTTGATAATCTTTTGGCATTTCTTTATAAAGATTTTTGAACAATTATCTGTCCGCTCAACATAAATGTGTTAAAATGTGTTTTTGGAGCTGAATGTGAAATTTTGTCATATTAATCACATTAGTGCCGCAATCTCCCCCAATAGGCCCTTAACTTCTTGTTTTTAAGCAAAACTAAGCAACTTCAGCTGTAGTGCTCCTCCTACAGCTCTCTCGTGTAATAACACTAGCCAAACGAAACGAAAATAAGGCATTAGAAAGACATCCAACACATTTACACTGCAAAATACAAAAAAAAATCAAATAGCCAGGGTTTCTCAGTGAAAAACTTGGGTCGGGAAGAGGGCAGGGTGAGATCTTGCAGTTGAAAGAGCCGACACAAGCTTCAAATGCCCCAAAAAATTATGTCATTGTGTCAGTGTTTGAGTTATGGTTTTTTGGGACATTTTTGAGGCACACTACTCAAAGATGGCCAATCAAAACTAAAGAATTTAATATTGTCTAATACACTTAAAGGGGCCCTGTCTAGCTTTTCGAGTAGAAGTTTCATTGCCAGAATTTTGTATTATTGTGCTTTGAATGATCCTCTCTAAGTAGTGACAGAATCTTTTGTTGGAAAAGTAAAAAATTTTCATTGAATTTGCTTTCATTCTCAGTGAAAATGTTGTACAAAACACTCTAAAATGGCAAATGATTCAATTAATCGTTTAGTCTTATTTCATAGATTGAATTTTGGAAACTAGTAATTTTTTCATGGCACACCAGGTAGTATCTCAAGGCACACTATGTTCCCCGGCACACTGGTTGAAAATCTCTGCATTATGTAACCATCAACACTGAGACTTACAAAGACATTTATCAAGGTCAGAATGTTACTTAGTTCTGCTCTAAAGCACACTGCTTACATATAAACTTACCTTGTCTTCAGTATTTTAGACATTCATTCAAGTCTTAATTTATTCATTCATTTATTGCTAATTGCCTTTTGTGCAGCATTTTTTTACTACATGATACACTCAATGTTCAGTTTTTGTGTATCCTTCACGTTATTATCTAAAATTCTCAAACTGTGACATCCCTGGAGTCATCTCTAAAACATGTTCTCAGTCTTGTCTTTGTTCCTGGCAGGCGTGACATGGAGTGTGCGGAGAACATGTACATAGACATGATGCTCTGGCGACACGCTCGACACCTGCTGGAGCAGGTCCGACTCAGAGACCTGGGATGTTTCTCGGCTCAGCTCGGCTTCGAACTCATCGGCTGGTTGTGTCGAGAGAGGAACCGCGTGGCCCGATGGAGGATTTTGTTTTTGCTTTGAAAGTTCTGCATAAAGATTTCCTCTGGCCGTTTCCTGTTATTCCTGTCGGCTGCATTAACTCTCCGCTCAAGAACGGAAGGTGTCGCCCAGGTGAGTTTCAAAGAATGTGTTTTATAAGAGGGTTGTGTTCATGTTCGAAAATGTCAGGATGTTATGTAGTTAAATAGCCATTGTGATTTGACCCTAAAAAGTCATTTTAAGGAGAAACACTAGTACAGGTGAAATAGGAAAAGGTCATACTCGATTTTGCTTCCTTAAAAATGTAAACATAAACTTTCTACATCAGTCCAAATGTTTTGCTCACTTACCTAATGCATTCTGAGCCTCCGAACTGTCCATCGCCGTGTGTTTTGAGCTTTTTTCACAGCTGTTAGAAGCGTTTGGTGAACAAATGGGACATTATTAGCAAGTCAGGACAGTGCAGGCACATTTTTGCCTGAATAGATACAAAAAAATGATTTTAAAGTTATTTTATTGTAAAAAAAAAAAAAATTTTAATCTGGTACAATTTCATACTACATGGCAAACCAATAAAAAGAAAAAAAAAACGTACTTATTTATTCCCAAAAACGTGCAGAGGGCCGCAGTTTGCCAAGGTCTGTTTCTTTTGTAGATTACTCATAAATGAAAGAAAGATATTGAATTTATAACTGTTTCATCATGTCCTGTTTTTACATAGAAATAAATTATCAAATGGCATAATTTGACACAACCATTATGAATGTATTAGTTAATTTTGTTGACACATGACACACAAAAGAATGTATTTTGAATGTTTTAAGTTAGTTTTTGAGTAAACTAGAATTGACTGAATTTGCATAATGGTATAGTACAGTATGCATTTATTTACAGAGACAGTGCACAACAACTCATTATCCAAGACAAAGACGATTGGAGAGATGCTGGTGCCAGATTCTATTTCACCAACTCAGTTATGCCACATTCCTATCAATCTGTATTGGTGGCTATACTAGCAAAAGTTTATATTTTCAAATATTTACTTTCAAAATTTGGGTAAGGTTAGGGTTATTCTTAGATTAGCTTATTTGGGTTAAATTAAGGGATTTGCTATGCAACCAGGTCACGGCATTACTGTGTTGGGGAAAATAAAGATACTTTCAGGTTATAGCATGAATGCTAATTTACACTTGTAGTCCCTGAGCAAGTTGGGTTAGAAAATAAAAAGCTATGCACATGTTGACACTTTTTTTTACTTAAAACTTGAATATGTCAGGCTTAGAATTGGATACCAATAAATTCTTCTGTAAAAACCTTTGAAATCTTGTTTCGTCCAAGACTGTAAAGTTTGATGTTTAGGAGATGATACTGACAACCCCAAGCAGAAAAAAACTACCTTTGAATTTATAATCAGTCTTAAAACTCTGTGGGTGAAGTGGATTGGACAATTTTGTTACCGTAATTCCACATGAAAAAACAAAAAACAGAAAAATGATTAGTTCTACTTGTTGTGTCTCACCTTAACCAGTATTTATTTTAGCTGCCTCTCCATCTGTATTAAAGAGAATAGAATGTTTTCACGTAAACACAACAGATTCATTCATTTCTGTGGCCTGAATGTGCTGTAATTTATCCTTCGTTGTTGTTCGTAGTGTTGAGCAGCCGGCTGTTGAAGTCCGAGTCGGCCGACAGTCTTCTGAACAGCGACATGGACACGGCTCCTCTTCAGACCAATCAAAGCACCAGCACCTGGATCGACGGCATTTCTCAGAGAAGCAAAGACATGGACAGCGCCTCGTCTGCTCTGTCGAACCAGCAGACGCCACAAACTCAAGAGGCCTTCCTGTCTCTCGTCACGAATAAAGGTTTACTCTTTTGAACTTTAGTTTGATACAGAGCTGCAACAGGTTAATGGATTAAACAAAACTAGGTCAGTAATCGAATAATCGTTAGCTGGTCTTTATTTAGGTTTAGAAAAATGTCATGAGCTGAGAAAAAACTCAAACTAAACACCATAGAGGGTTTAGGGTTAGGGATCAAAGAATAAGTTAATACCTTAATTAACTAATATGGAAAAAAGTGCCCAAATAAGTCTTGTTTTTAAGAATAATTTGACTTTCTAATGCTAAGATTTGCCAAAAGAACAACTAGAGTAACAAGTACAGTGTAAAAAATAACCCTGATAAAAGTCAAAGTCCTGCTGACACTTCTTAACTTGAGTAAAAGTATAAAAGTAAAGATGTGTAAATTTTCTTAAGAAAAAAAGTAAAAAGTACAATCACACTGCCAAACATTATCTGTTAGGGTTAAAACTACTAGAATACTAGATATTTGTCAGCTTATTTCACTTTTTCAAAGACATTTTTGACGCTTTCAAGAGATAAGATAAGATATCCTTTATTTGTCCCACAATGGGGAAATTCCAGTGTTGCAACACACATTTTATGAACAGCAGGAAAATAGAAACATGCAATCAAACAAGATAGTTTAAAGTAGACTTAAAGTATATATAGAGTTACAATAGTTAAAATAGTTTTAAAAAAACTCTTATTTACAATAAATGTTTGCTATGGCACAGTGCAGGATATGACAAGATAAATAGATAAAGTGGCATCAGTATATAGTATATAGTATTATGTACAATATATGACTATGATTATGTACAACTGCAGCATTTGAACAGAATAAATGACCAGTAATAAATATGAGGTAAAAGTATGACTATGTTAATGTACAGAGCAGCATTTAAGAAGGTGTAAATAGAGGTGAATAAATAATAACAGATTTGACATGAGAGATTTGAGCTTGAATAAAAATTGCCTTCGAGGTGAGTAAAAATGTTTGATTATTATCAAATAATTTGGCTTGAAATAAGAAGAAATGTATTGAAACAAGGCAGAAAACACCTTGAAACAAGTCATAGAGTCTAGGTATATCAACTAAAACCATCTGAACCAGAAAAAAATGCAAAAATCCAGGTTTTAAGACATTTTAAACCAATCTCGAAATGCATTTTTGCAGAGCATAAAGTTGATTTGTGATGTTGTGGTGTGAGATGGGCTTTACAGTAAATAAATTATAATTTATCTGACTTTTATCATTAAGAATGTAATGTTTGTTAGGAATTATAAAGCTTTTGGTGATTTAAAAGGAATAACAAATGTTTATGGATTTATAAAGTAACTAACCTAATTATAAAATGTAGTGAGTAGAAAGTACGGATACTTCTTAAAAATGTAAGAAGCAAAAGTAAAGTCACCAGATTTTGTAATACTCAAATAAAGTACAGATACTTAGAAAAACTACTGAAGTACAGTACTTGAATAAAAATACTTAGTTACTTGCCATCTCTGAGAACAAGCAAGTTTTTATGTATCTGTTTCCTATTTTCAAGTCAGAACATACTCATCATATCCTTATTTTAAGAAAAACTTCATATTTTTTGCTTGTTTTAATTGGCTAAACAAATCTTAAGACAGTCAAAACTTACTTCAAATAAAAATAACATTTCAAACACGTATTTTTTTTCAGTGGACCTCAGCTCAAATTTTGCAGAAATCTTTTATTCAAGTGACTATTATGTTCTAAACAACTTTATCGAGTGTTTTTTTTTTTTTTCTCTTAGTGGAGGAGTACAGCATTGGCTCGGCTACAGACCTGACAGAGACGAGTTCAGTGGTGGACGGAGACTGGACAATGGTGGACGAAAACACTTCAACTCTCTGTCTGAGCCAAACTGAGCTGGAGCACATTTCCATGGAGCTGGCAAACAAAGGCCACACAAGTCTCAAGTTCAACTGAGGTGGGTCTGGTCTGAATACAGATTCCTAAAAAGTTTAAGGTCTGAAATTGTAAGAAATACCAGGAACAGTTGACCTTGTTAATTGTTTCTAGGTGATGGTTACATATTATATTTTCAGGGCGTTTGAAGCACATGGGTCTGACCTGAGTTCTACACGTTCTCGATATAGAATGCCTGTCGCAGAAAGTATTAAAGCAAACCCTGGATAAAATCACATGTTTATCCTAAAACACTTATAATATCATCACTTATATAAATACAGGACAAATACATTGGAAGTATTTGTAGTTTTATTAAAATAGTGTTTTAAAGAAATTACATAGAGGCTTCCATTTTGCTGCGGTTATGATATAAAATAGTGTTGTCAAGGTAACAGGCAGTAGCAGGTAACTAAAGCTACGGTCACAATGACCCGTACGAACTGCTACGACCTCTCTGCGAACGATTTTTTTCTAATTTCCTACGTCATTCTTGAGGCGTTGTTACGAAAAAACAGCGCTCGTAGCTCGTTCGTAAGTTCGTAGACAGGTCGATGGTCTTGTTAAAGATTTTCTACGACCAGTCTACGAACGCAGAGACTAAAGCCTGTATAATGTGCCTGAGCGGCAGAGTCAAAGTGGAGAGAGACGCGCTCTGGAGACTGCGCATCTCTTGAGGCGCAGTTTAGCCTGTAGGAGGGATCTGTATGAAAGCCCACGGGCCTGGAGCACGCGACGGAAATGTAGCTAGCTTTAAACACGGAAAGGAACGGACAAGGAGCGCACGGGGAGGACAGGTCAAGGAGCCCACGGAGGGGACCGGACAAGGCGCACGGAGACAGGACGGAGCGCGCAGGGGGCCCGGACCCAGAGCGCGAGGACCAGACCCGGAGCGTGAAGGGATGAGATCGCTTGAAACACGGCCGGACCGGACCAGGAGCGCACGGAGAGGAACGGACCCGAGCGTATCGCTTGAAACACGGCCGGACCGGACCAGGAGCGCACGGGGAAAACGCAAATCGCCTGGAGATGGACACAACCACGGGGAGGACACCTGTAACAGACGTAGACATTTGGACAACTTCTGCTCGCTGGCGGTGGAATATAACTTTTTTTATATGAACACAATGATGTCAGTGGATTAGTCTTCAGCATCCGTCTTCGCTTTGGGAGTTTTGGCGTCTCCTCTGCAATACTCAGGTAAGAAACAAAGCGGTTTTGATGTTTTTACGGAGGCTGACTTTGTGTTTGTTGTGTTTCGAGTGTGAGAGACAAACGATCAGAACAGATTTCAGACAAAGCCTACAGAATATAGCTATTCATAAGCATATTTGTGTTTTGCTGGTGTGCAATTAGGTTATTGCTATTCTGGTACGGTTTACGAAAGGTTTAATAGCTAGAAACAACTTGATAAAGGCTTGAGTTGGACGCAGGGACATCGCGCAGCTCCCGTGCGATACAAAATAGATGTAGGATTACCGCAAAGACGCATTAAACAAGCTTTATGGCACACGCAAGGATGCCGTACGGCTTCATTACCCCAAGAATGTCGTGAGTTGTTGGTGAGAGCTGGAAGTCTGCCGTAAGAAGACTGTAGGAAAACAGTTTCCACTCCACGAGCCACGTACGAACTCCAGATTTCGTACGACCTGTAAGATTCGTACGACCATTTTATTCGTACGGGTCATTGTGACCGTAGCTTAAGCAACATGAATTCCTGGGTTAAACCTTGTCAGTTTGAGCCGGAGCAAAGCCAAATACAGAACGATTATGTGGAATCTAGTAAAACTGAAGATAATCAAGAGGAAGAGGCAAGAACTGGACACTGTCAGTGGTGTTTTTGTGGCAACTGTTCACAGATGAAACTGTGGGAGTAACCATGGAAACACTATTTTATGTCTTTAACCAAAATGGCAGCTCCCAGTGGCTTGAAAACAACATAAACACTGACAATTTTATAGAAAATAGTAAGCAGTTTTATATTTGTTTGTAATTTATTTTAATAAGCATGACCAGTACAAGATGTAATGTAGAGTCTTTAAAAAGTCTTGAATTTGTCTTAAATAAAGGTGCAGGAACCCTGACTAGTCTCCTGATTGATGTACAATGTTGTTCATTTGTTATTTTCGTCTGATTCCTAGGTACCTGCTGCATGTGTTTATGGAAGCGGGCTGTCTCGAGTGGTGCGTCGTTATCGGTTTGATCTTGAGAGACGCCGGTGTCATCAAGCAAGTAATCGGCTTCCTGGACCATCCGGAAATACCTCCTGAAACTGTAAAGAACATTAAAAATGGCCTTTTAGCAGTTGAGTCCTGGGCTTCCACAGACTGGTGAGTAAAAGCTGATCAAGGAACATTCTTCTACAGCGGTATGTGAACCTTTTGAAATTTCTCACATTTCTGCTTAAAATCACCATCAATGTGATCTGATCTTTGTCAAAATCACACTAATGAAAAAACAGTGTCTGCTTTAACTATAGGCCTAAGGAGACTTATAGAGCAATCATTTCCCAATTTTATCAAGCAATTTAAGTCAGAGTGTGTTCAATCACTGAGGAATGGCTTAAAGCTGCCAGTGCACAGTCCAATATCTCTGTGCATACACTGACTACATGTAAAATAACAGTATAGAATTGTGTTCATCAGAGGACTCCACAGAGGAAGCCACTACTGTCTAAAAAAACATTGCTGCACGTTTAATATTCACAAAATATCACCTAGACACTCCACAGAACTTCTGGCAAAATATTTTGTGGACTGATGAAACTAAAATTGAATTATTTGGGAGAAACACACAACATCATGTTTAGAGGAAAAATTAAACAGCTCACCAACATCAACACCCCATCCCACCGTGAAGCCTGGTGGAGGGAAAATTATAGTTTAGGCCTGTTTTGCTTCCTCGGGGCCTGGACAACTTGTAATCATTAGTAGAAAAATTAATTCAAAAGTTTATCAGATGTTTTACAAGAAAAGTTGAGGCTGTCTGTCAGACAGTCGAAGCTTAAAAGAGGAAAGAAGCTGCAACAAGACAATGACAAAACACAATAGTAAATCAACTTGAGAATGGTTTCAGAAGAACCAAATACACATTCTCGAGTGGCCAAGTCAAAGTCCTGACTTGAGATGCTGTGGCATGACCTCAAAACAGCAATTTATCCCCAACATCCCAGGAATCTGACTGAACTGCAGCAATTTTTAAAGAGGAATGGTCCAAAATTGATCAGATCGATGTGCCAGACTGATCTGCAACTACAGGAAGCGTCTGGTAGAACTTATTGCTGCCAAAGGGGGTCAACCAGGGTTCACTTACTTTTTTCTCTCATGTCATTGTTTGCATGTTATCCTCATTAAACATATGAAAACCTATAAATGTTTGGGTGGTTTTAGTTAAAGCAGACACTGTTTTTTCATCTGTGTGATTTTGACAAAGATCAATTAACACTTGATGGTGATTTTAAGCAGAAATGTGAGAAATTTCAAAAGATTCAGATACTTTTTCATGCCGCTGTAAACTGAAATCTAGCATCAAAACTAATCACTCATTCTCTGTAATTGTTTAGCCTGGGATACAAACCGTTTTTCAACCTAATCCAAGCCCAGTTACAACAGCTGCTGGACTCCACCGCCGAGCAGGTGCAAGTGGAGGCGTTTCAGGCCAGCAGCCAGTCAAAGCTAGGAAGCGCCGAGGGTCAGACAAGTCCTTCTACACCGCGACTGGAGGACAACCGGGGAGGCAACACTCCGCTAGGCCTGACCCTGCCCAGCCTGGAGCCCGCCGGAAGCTTCCCCGCGTCCGAAGACTGTCCCGACGAAGAGACGAAGCAGCAGGAGGAAGAGGAGGGGACGTATGACTGCACGCTGTCTTGAGGATCTCCGCTCCACTCGAACACTTTAGCCAGTTTCAGACGCTTGCCGGAGGTCGTCTCACACCACACACAGGCTTTTGCGTCGGTCAGTATTAGCCACAGTTTAGTGTTGACTTTAAAAACGGTGCCATTCGGACGTTAGCACAACCCCAAGATAATTTGTTTCATCAGATTTGGAATTTTAAAGCAGTGTTTCCCAGCCTTTTTTGACCTTTTTTGACACCACCTACTACGATACTCATATTGTCTATTATAGTTTAAAGAGGCATTATGTAACTTTTCTGGTTGCTTTCTTGTGCGTGGAATGTTCCTTTAAACTTACTATGGATCCGAGAAGACAGAAGCATCTGGCAAAAGAAAGCCAAAGCCAGGTCAGACCTTGCACACATTCAGAATACCGTTTTTTCCCCCAAGCTATTTTTGATAAATAAAAAAATCTATAAGTGTCTTGTTAGAAAAGTTACATACTGCAACTTTAATTTAGTCCTGAAATGAAATGGTGATTGTCTTGTTGGAAAATGATTCAGTTAAATCATACATGGTTAAACAAATTTAACTACATTTTTCAAGGCACACTAGTGTTCAGTGTCTTAAATACTGATGAAAACTCTCACTTTGAATTTTTAACTTAAAAAATATATATATTTTTGAAATGTTTTCGTTCCGAATTTCAGTTGTTGACGTTTGCTGAGCATATTGTTTTGTTGTTCACAGTGAAAACATTTAAAATGGAAAATTCATCTTTATTATTCACTGAATAGTAATTCAATCTTTCAAATTCAGCAGTCTATTGGTCTGTTCCACACAACTGGGGAACTGGGATTGTTTCCACTTCCCTTTCATTAAAATGCGCTGGAACGCCACTCTAACTGATAAATACCACTTTTGAACTGGGACCTGGTCGATGAAGTTCCACTTCACAGTTGAGCTCAACAATCACAACAGTAAATTAATCAGAGGCTTAACTGCCACAAAAACAATGCAAACATTCGTTTCAGGTTATTTAACGTTACTTTTGTTCAGCCTGAAGTTTAGCATTATGCTGCGTTTCAGGCAACTGGGAACAGGGACATTTCCCACTTGAAAAATACCAGTTCCCAGTTCAAACCGTTCCAACCTAATCAACTCTTATGTAAACATTATGGCTAAAGCTAACCTTTAGGCTAAACAAAAGTAACGGTAAATGACCTGTAACTAATGTTTACATGTTTTTTGTGTCAGTTAAACCCTCCAAACACATTTATTGTGGTGATTGTTGAGCTTGTGTGTGAAGTGGGGCTTCCTCGTCCAGGTCCCTTTTCACAAGTTGTATTTACCAGTTTGAGTGGCGTTCCAGCATTTCGTGGGAAATGGGAAATATACCGGTCTGGAACGCACCATTAGCCATAATGTTTACATATGAGTTGATTCATTTGGAACGCTTTCAATTTATGCTGCGTTCCAGGCATTGGGGACTGGAATGTTTTCAGTTGAAAATACCAGTTGCCAGTTCAGAGTAGGAAATTCGCGGTAAATCCAACATAATTTTTTAATCCAAATGAAGTTTATGGCTTCCTTAGTCTTTGACTTAAAAATATTCACTGCTAAATTTATATTCTGAATTTGTATCGTTGGATTTAAAAATCTAAGCTTTAAAAATGTTAAGTATATTTTTCATTATGAATGTTTAAAATGTGGAAAAATATAATGAAACTGCAAAACTCAACCACTGAAATTTCAAACATTTCATGATTTTTAGGCTTAAAATTCTAAGTTTAATAATCATATTCTGATGAAACAAATTATCTTCCGTAACTCCAGCTCATTCACTGAGACTCGACCAACATTTAGACGAGTGATCATTTTAACAAGAACTACGCTAAACATTTACTAAGCTTTGATCCAGAGACAGAATATGTGCACTTTATTTATCTGTGCACGACTGTTTCATACCTCATGGTTTTAAATATTTTCTGGAAAAGCTCTTTTTATAAAGTAACTGTACAATAATATTTTTCTACACGCAGTCCTCACTCCACAAAAACACAACTACGAAACTAAAACATTCAAGATTTTTTACAGAAATTATGAAAGAATTTGAGTATTGCTAGTTTTTCTTACCAGTCAACAGTACCACCGGCTGCTGCTCATGTATTTTTCACGAACCCTGTAACAAAAGCCGCTCCATTCTGCCCCGACCGTCCCGAGCGAAGGGAACCGGAGCCAGTATCAGTTATTTACTTTCCTCGAACAAGAAAAGCAAACATCAGTGTTGAGGTGAGCGCTCAGTGTGAGAGAGAGAGAGACTGCTGAACGGGCCAGATTTAACGCTGCAGTGCAGTCGTGTGCCCGACCCAAACCCAGTGTGGAGAAACGCTTTGTACACTCACGTTTAAAGGTGCACTGTGGGACTTTTGGAGGTTAAAAGTCAGTCCAGGGTTCACACGAGTCCTGGAAACGCTGGAAACGCCGGAGCTAAATAATCTAATAATGAAAAATGATAAAAAAACAGCCAAATGTCAAGGAAATAAAAGTTGTCCTGGAATATGGTTCATAAAATAATGCACAAACTGTAATATTTCTAATAAAAGGTGAGAATTAAGATGATGTCCTGTAACTTATAGGTCAGGCAATTCAACTTTATCTTCCAAAGAGCCAGATTTGATCAAAGACCGTGACTTCTGGGCCGGGTAGTCACGACGCTTGACACGAGGTCGGGCCAAATATTTAGAGGATTACACTGCAAAACAGGCCCATCAAAAATAAGAACATTTGTTTATTTTGAGTTAAAAAATGTCTTATTTTAAGTGAAAAAATCGGCCAGTGCTGTAAGAAAGTTTGACTAACTTAGTTGTTTTGAGCAGAAAATGCTAGTTTCAACTGTCAAGTACGCTTTCAAGACTAGATTTTTAAGCAAATCTAGCCTTGATTCAAGCAATTAATATAAATTGCTAACTCCATAAGAAACTTTTTTTACTAAAACGCTTAATTTTCTTGGGTAAATATCAACAAAGTAAAGCAGGTGGCACTAGTGCGTCCAAAAAGACTAGTTGAGCAAATTTGGGTTGACAAGTTTTTCAAACCTAGGTAATTTTTCAGTTGACGGAGCCATTAAGAAGTCCTATAAATTTTTTTTACAACATTTATAGTTTTTTGTTAATCAAAAGAGCATTTAAGCAGGCACAGAGCCATGTCTATTTGACGTAACAATGAGAGTTACATCAACTAACTAACCTTTCTTCTAAATTACAGAAGTTAGTTTATTTATAAGAAACTAACAAATCTGAAATATAGGAAACAGTGGAGGTACCGCACATGTCATGATATTTTAAAACAAGTCAAATAATCTCATAGACTGTCTTATTAAGTGAAAAAAGATTTTTAAGAATAATATGCTCAATTCAATCATTTTATCTAAGTAAGATTTTCCTTTTGCAATTAGGGCTGGGCAATCTGGGAAAAAATATAATCAATTTTATTCCTCATATTGATCGATCTCGTTTTCATTTTATTTTGTTTAACCTTTTCAAAACCAAATGAAAAATGCCATTCTGCCAACTTTGAGTTTGTCCCATTATTAGATTTTTTTGAACTATATATCGTATTCTGCCTTTAAAGTTTGACTTTTGCTCCAAACTGCACATTTTTACTGACAAAAGATTAGTTTTCGATTCAAACCCACCACCAAATAATTTTTAATTTTTCGAATAATGACCCAGTCCTATTTGTCGTGTATATTTGTTTGTATAGTTATAATAACTGATGCTGCAGTCTATTTTTATCGCTCTGCAAAATGTCCAAATCAGGTATAACCACAATTAAACCTAGTAACAACCAAACCTGAACCACGACTAAAGCCAACGAGTTAAACCAGGACTGAAATAAGATCAAATAAAGTCTAAAGAATACTCTGTAAAACCATCTGTAACCATTTTAAACTGGATAATAAGTTAATAAATGCTTAAAATAAGTCATATTTATCTTTATTTGATTATATTTAAACTGTCGTAAAACAAGATCGGGCAACAAAACATGCTCAAACATAGAAAATACAGCATTTTCTCACTATAATGAGTCAAAAAAATGCAACTAAAACAAGACAATACACTAGATCCATTTGGCAAATCTTGAATTGAAGGTCAAATTAGACTTTTGTAGCTGATTTGGCACCCGGCTTTAGTTGAAGAGCTTGTTACAAAACCTTTCTTTTATCCGAGTGTTTTTCGGTCAGAACAGTTCCACAGTGCACCTTTAAGTTTATATTTTGCGCGGTGAACCTGCCAGATAAACCCTGACGCCTGGTCCTGTCCGCTGCTTCGATGAGCTGGACTATATTCTGTTCAAACGGACTTTTATTGTATTAGACATTTTATTTATTTGTTTTATTGCTGTGTATCAAACTTTGGTGATGTGCTCGGTTTATCTTCAGACTGATGATGAACTTTTAATTAATCAAACTTTATGTATCGGCTCTAAATGCAACAAGTGTATCACCTTTAAGTCAGTATTATTTGTGTCTGTTTTGTAATGTTGCTCCTCGGCTTTACTTTGTTTGTTCAGATGCGTTTTTGTGAAGGGTGACCAGATGACTTTATTTACCAGGACGGTTTTATTTTAGTCCTGTGCATCCAAAACATTGATTTGTACAAGTTTTATACAAGACATGTCCCAGTTGTAGAAAATACAGAAATATATTGTTGCTTTTTAAGTCAAAATTGAGAAAAACACTGTTAGAAGATTTCATACTGATTCACAAGTTAGTCCTGAAAAAGATGTAAGCCATGACTAGGGTCTGTGCACGGAATGTCAGTTAGCTTGTTTATATTATAAATAGCAAACATATTTACTTATGAGTATTTCTTGTTAGCATTAGCATTTAAACATAGACATTAAATTAAAAAAACAGCAGCTCTGCTCTGTTGAGGTGATGACGCAAATCTTTGAACACAAAGGCAGAAGTTGCACTTTAATGGATAAAACGAGTGATTTCAGCAAAACCACGAGCAAAAACGGACTAATTTGTGTCTTATGAAGCTTTAGTAAACAACACTAGCAATGTTATATTATATTTCTCAAACTGATACATTCAGAGGCAGAAAATGCTGTTCAAACTCCATCACTTGCCGATGCGACTCAAACACTCCTCCACAGAGAAGTGAAGCTACATGTACAACTTTTATTTGGAGATGTTTATGTCATTTTCCTGCTGCTTTCACTAGTGACATGTAAAAGAGGACGAGTAGTGTCATTGTGCGACACGGTGGCGCAGCGCTTAGCACTCTGGCCTCATAGCAAGAAGGTTCTGGGTTCAACTCCCAGTTGACCCAGGGCCTTTCTATGTGGAGTTTGCATGTTCTCCCCGTGTTTGCGTAGGTTTCCTCCAGGTACTCCGGTTTCCTACTACAACTAAAAACATGTCCATTAATGCCGCCCCTG
This sequence comes from Mugilogobius chulae, assembly GCA_038363315.1. NCBI lineage: Eukaryota > Metazoa > Chordata > Actinopteri > Gobiiformes > Gobiidae > Mugilogobius > Mugilogobius chulae. The sequence goes on from CM076409.1 coordinate 13,130,659, forward strand.
ACCTTCCCCCAGGGCTCCCCTGCAAAAGAGATTCTGAATCTCAGTGGGACTTCCCTGGTTAAATAAAGGTCAATTAAAAAAAAGTCCTAAATGGTTCACTTGATCAGAAATCTCTATTTGAAGTTCACCAACCGTCATCAGTTTTATACACAAATTTTGCCTATAATAAAACACTAAACAGTCTGTAAACTCAACAGTAAGTTGTAGCGAGGCTCTGACCTTTGCTAAAGCTGACACTTTCTTCATATTTCATAACTTGCGTTTTTTGCGGACTAATGCTAACGGCTATAGGTAAACAAACTAGACTAGCTTAAATCTTACCGGACTAGCTCAAAAGCTAAGTGTTCGTTAGCATCAGAGTCAAACTGTACATCTACATATTATATGTCTATGCTTTTAAGAACATTCTGATTTGTAAATCAATCACAACACAACAAACAATCTTTTTAAACACCAGTTAGCCATTTTGAATATAAACAAGCCAACTGACGTCCAGTGCAGACACCCTATTGACAGAGTATTATTTTATACTAAGCTTTTTCACAATTTTATTTTTGCTTTTTTGCCATTTCTAACCCAAATCCCGGATCTGTCCCAGTTTGTAGTTCGAAAGTCTGGTCACCCGGCTTTTACCACCACGACTTTTGTTTTATCCAAACTCGCTTTTACTTTCTCAGGTTTTGTTCATTGGATCTTTCGCGCTCTCGCCTGTACAAACAAACAAACAAACAAACAAACCACTGGCTTCTCGCTGACGTGTGTTCACAGACGGACGGTACAGACGGTCAGTGCGGTCTACAGCTCCACCACCAACGCTGCTGCTGCTGTAGTTTTACTTGAAAAACTGACAAAAACCAAAGACTGTCAAGAGAGGCCTTTCGCTTTGCTCCATTTGTTGTGTTCTGGTTCGTTTTTATTATTTTAACTTTGAGTCTCTACATCACAAACTATCCGAGAAACAAACTGGTTAGGGCTGCACAATTAATCCAAAACGCAATATCAATAGATGCACATTTTATTAAAGTGCCTATGACAGGTTGAAGATTATTATGTTGGAGATTTACTTTATGTTTCACAAATATAATCAAGTTTAGCCATTTTTTAATAACGAAAATGTACTTCCTGTTCATAAATAATGACATCACACTCCGGTAGTTGCCTGGCAATCATGCAAAAAAACCGGGTCAAAACTTTTAACAATGGATTATTTGTTTATCTACACGAGGGATACTAGCCAGCGCAGTGGTTCCCGAACTTTTCAGGCCAGGACCCACAAAATATTGATGTAACCAAATAAAATGGAAGTCTTTAAAAAATTCAAGTTGAAAAAATATTCAAATTGAGCTAAAATGCATTTATTTTGTAGAATTATTGCTTTATATGTCAATTTCCAGTCAAACCTGATGCTACAGTTATAAAAACAGATTAAAAACCAAGTCATATTTGTAAAATTACATCTTGAAATCATCTCGCGACCCCCACTTTGGGAACCACTGAGCTCGCGCTGTTATCAGCTAACTAGAGTTTTATCTCTGCGCAGGAACAACTGACAATTAAATTTGACTTCACGACTTATAAATCTTATATACAGTGGGAAAAAAACACTGTCCCGAGCTCAGTGGTTCATACCGGATCGAAACAGCTCGTCCTGTTTTAGACGAACAGTGCATCTTTCTGCAGGCGACTTGTGCAGTGGAGCGGAAAGTGATGTCGACTGACAACCCACAAACACTAGAACAGTGGTTCTCAACCTGGGGGTCGCGAAAATGATTTCTGGGGTGTCCTGATCAAATGAAAAATTGAACATTAGGATCTGAAACAAGGTTTGACAGCTTCAAATACAGTGATATTCCTATTTGCAGGCCTACAAGATGGATTTATCTAGGCTTGTGTCTTCGAATTAAACTCAAACATAAGACTAAAGAAGACAACTTTATCACTTTGCTTGTTGCCGAAATTTTGTGTTTGGTAATCGCGAATAGCTACGGTTGATACTTAGAGGGTCGCAACTGAAAAATGTTGAGAATCACTGCACAAGAACACACTAATTTTACTGCATTTATGCATAAAGGGTTGAACAAAATGTGTTTTTTTGAGAGAAAGTTAAAAAATGTCCTCGTCTGACGATTGTGATGTTTTTTTCCAATATATTTTCAAACTTTTCATCACAAACTTGTTCTTGATCCATATAAAACTATTATTTATGTTAAGATAAAATCAGAAAAGTACCAAAACCTGTCTTATGCACTTTAAATTATTGGTCCATGTTTCAGTTTTGTCATTTTTCCTAAACACAAATGTGAACTCTGAGCCAAATTCTATTATTACTAAACTGTATTTATCACAAATATTTTCCCAAACGGTGCAGCCCTAAAACTGGTGATGACTGCCTGACAATTTCCTAAGGAAATGTGTATTTCAGATGTGAGTTTTTCTTCCTGTGGCTGCGGAGGCGTCGCCTTAATGTACATTTAATGTACATTTAATGTACGTTTAGGGTCACGGCTGCTCGACGGACGTTTTCAGTGTTGTAAAAATACAGTTGTACAATTGTCTTTTCTACAACATTTTCTACTCTATTTCCCTTGTACATAAAACATGAATAAATTATTTTTTAAAAGGATACGTGTGAGGTTTTTGTGCATTTAAAGGTCACATATACACTGTTTTTTTAGTTTTTATTCCTTTTCTAATATTACTTCCTCATCAAAAAACAGAGATGGTAAGTAACTTAAGTAGTTTTCTATGTGTACTTTACTTGATTATTACAAAATCTTGTGACTTTTTACTTTTACGTTTTTAAAGAAGTGTCTGTACGTTCTGCTTCCTATATTTTAAAAAACAGTTACTTTATGAACCCATAAATATTTTTTTTTCCTTTTAAAAAGAGCTTCTGTGCTATTGCATATTAGAGCTCTGTGAACAGTTTAACAACAAAACATGGCCAAATATTTTAAAATTTCTAACAATTACATACTTACCACATGATAAAAGTTAAAATAATTTAAAATAATTTACTGTAACCCCCAACTCATATTCCTCATTGTTTTGAAGTCCATAAATCAAATTCATTTTGTATAATTCTGCCACATTAGCATATCAGGCAAGATTGATTTGCCTTTTTCCCCTGTGCATTAATTACCTGCTTTACTACATTGTTTTATTCGTTTTGGATTTATAAAAGTGGAACTGCTCATGTGTGAAGAACAGTGACAACTCAAAAAAGTGCGTGATGTTTGTGCATTAGAAACAAGACCAAACACGTTTTAATCATTTTAATAGCCGTAGAAGAGCTAATAGAAGCTTTTGCATAATCATTCCAGTCAATCACAAGAGAAGCCCTAAAACCAACCACCGTCAGACCAAACATCCCCAAAAGACAATTGAAAAAAGTAAAAAAAAACATGTTACAGAAGGCATAACATAATTTAAGTAGGGCTGGGAGATGTATCGTTAAGATATTTTTGAGTGTCGTCAGAGAGAGTGTGAACAGAACCATAAATAATTACAAAAAAAATCAGTTATCAAGGTATTTAAGCGAAAAAGTCACTTAAAAGTTCAGCTTCCTATTAGTTTGTATGAGATCTTTCCCTACGCAAGATGGCCGCCGGAAGTTGACATTTGTTGCTATAGGTTACCGTAGTCTAGTTTCCTCACAGCAGTTAAGCATTTGTTTAGCTGTTGTTATGGTGACGGCCACAGAGCAGTTTAAAATGGCGTTTGACTGTTGCCGTAGCGACCTGTGTTAAGATAGTATTATAGCATTACAAAGACGTTTATATCGTCCCAGCCCTACGTTTAAGACATTTTAAGTTTACAAGTGGAGAGGAAATGTATTTTGACCGTTACTGTGATAAGCTACGTTCATCACAAAACACTTACACAACAGAAAAACACCGCCGTCGATCAGTCCAGTCGTTTCAGTTTCACCAATAGTTGTTAATATATTATTTTTTAGCAGCATTGGTTTTATCACAAATGTTACAGCACACTGATATCTGCTTCAGCTCGAGCGGTGTGGACTGCCCCGGGGCGACTCTGAGGGTAAAAGGTGTGTTTAGGTCGTCAAATACTCACAGAAACATGAGAGGTGGGCAGTTGCATTTACTGTACATTTACAGTATTGTCCAGACTATTAGCTGCTATTGTCACAAGCTTTGAACTGTATTGTCTATACAAGGATGCAGCTAAACTATAGATTCCAGACTTGTGCAAATCCATAATTCTCTTCATGAGATCATGACGGATTTCTTTTGATTTTCCCGTGATGTTTTACAAACCAGCAGTGTGTTTCAAATGTAAAATACTAAAATACAAAATACATGTGTTCTAATTGGCTCAGTGCACAGAACGTCAGTATGCTTGTTTATGTTCAAAATAGCTAACTGCTGTACTTATGAGCATTTCCTGTTAGCGTTAGCATTTAGATACAAACACATCTCTTTTTAAACACACAAGTGTCCTTTGGTAAACTATTCCTCTGCTTTGTAAAGTCTTTAACATGTTTTCTATCTGATCTGACCTGAATATTTCTGTTGAAGTGAAAACCTCATACATAGAAGACTTTAGCGTTAGCACTGACAGACTAACACATCTTTTTATAAACACACTTTGGTTCTTTGATGAAATGAAACACATTTCAGAGAAACCACCAACAACTATTTATTTATTTTTTCCATTTTAGACTGAGGCAGTGAAACCTCTTTGAAATTAATTAAACAGGAAATAAACACGTCAAGGAAGTTAGCATTTTTAACATAAACAAGCCAACTGATGTTCCGTGCACACTGATTGGACAGGCAGTTACTAGTGTTTCCATGGATATAAGTTTGTTGTGGGCAGTTGCTATGGAGAGATAGTACCACATTCTAAAGAGTAATGGAAACACAACCAGACCGAGTAGAGTAAAGCTGAGTAGGTACTAAAATATATATATTAATTTTATCTTTATTCTGGCATTAAGTGAATACAGAAAATTTTGTTAAATCTCATTGACTGAAAATAGGAAAAGCTATACTTTTATATTTTGTCCCAGAATGAGAAAAAACAAAACAAAACTAAACCTAATGTTTGCTGTTTGAAAATCAGCTACAACATCTTTAACTGAGTTCAGATTTTGGCTGCTCTACCCACCTCTGCACGAGCTCCAATTTGTTGTTATCGTTAAGAATTTATAAACACTGAAGTGGAATTTCTTTATCATTTTATAACACACACAGAGCCGCCCCTGAGCTCTCCACACACAACTCTCTCGTTCAACAAATGAATCAAATAGACATGAAAACATTCTCCTGCTACAAATAAAGCATTTCTCCCAAACGACTCAGCGCAAACCTTTTCATTGTTATTTATTTAAAGGAAACATACGGTATTGGTAAAATTCTGCTCTGAAATGAACAGACTGCCAATCAAACTAAGCTCCTCTCCAATCATAAATATTTTAAAATCTAAAATTCCTTTAACCTTACCTTAAAAAGCCGACTATCTAGCATTACCTTTTAATAATGACTATAGAGAGGGCGGAGCCTGTTGCCGTGGCAGTTGAGGCAGCCATTTTGTGAGGGGAGAGGCAGCTAAATTTGAAAATAATGTAAAAACAAGGTCACATAATTCATAGATTAAATTTAGCAATTAACATATAATTATTTATGGTTCAAACAATACACAGAACTGTTTCTGTGTCCGACATTTTTCCTTTTCTCTCTAATCACGGTATAAATTTGTTCTTAGATTGTATCTCTTTTTGCTATTTTATCTGTATTTTGAGTTCCTACATTAGATAATAACCCTTCTCATCACTGACTCTCGTTTAATTGCCACTCAGCGCTGACATTTAGAATGATGCGACGTCATCTACATAACCTCTAAACTAGGGCTGGGTAATATTGTGATAAAAATCTAATCGTGAGCTCATCTCTGTGACTTTTTTGGTGAAATCGCCATATCGTGATTTCCCTTTTCTCTATTTGATGCATCTGTCTGTTCAAATACAGACTATTTTTGTTCCAACCTATTGCTCTTAGTTTCAAAGTTGGGATTCTTTTTTTAAGTCTATTTTGGAGTGAGCTTTTAGTTCATAATAATAATGAATTTTAACAAGTTTTCAGGTTTGATTTACGAAAATATATCAATTTAAATGACAGAAACATGGATTTTAGCATGTTTTCATGTCTTAAAGGGAACCCTGGTTATGAAGACAAATCTGGCTAAAACACTAGTACTGGTCATGCTTATTAAAATAAATTACAAACAAATATATATTGCTTACTATTTTTTATAAAATTGTCATTGTTTATGTTGTTTTCAAGCCACTGGGAGCCGCCATTTTGGTTGATGACATAAAATAGTGTTTCCATGGTTACTCCCACAATTTCATCTGTGAACAGTTGCCACAAAAACACCACTGACAGTGTCCAGTTCTTGCCTCTTCCTCTTGATTATCTTCAGTTTTATTAGATTCCACATAATCGTTCTGTATTTGGCTTTGCTCCGGCTCAAACTGACAAAGTTTAACCCAGGAATTCATGTTGCTTAGTTACCTGCTACTGCCTGTTACCTTGACAACACTATTTATGTCATAACTGCAGCAAAATGGCAGCCTCCATGTCATTTCTTCATAACACTATTTTAATAAAACTACAAATACTTCCAAGGTATTTGTCCTGTATTTATATAAGTGATGATATTATAAGTGTTTTAGGGTAAACATGTGATTATATCCAGGGTTCACTTTAAAGTCGTTATTAATGTAAGAAAAACACAATGTTCTAATTAATCGATTACTTTATTAACTTTTTATTGAAAGGCTGAGTTTGCTTGTTTCTTTCTGAAAATCTGACAACACTGGTCAGATTTTGACAGCTGGATTTAGCTACTGATAGTGAATTATATTTACTGTACTTCAAAGACAAAAGGAAAATAAATGGTCTAACAGAATTGTGATAAAATTGAAATCCAAAAAAAATCGTGATTTTAATTTCTCGCCACATCGCCCAGCCCTACTCTATACATTAAAATTTTAGTGTTTACATTTTTACTTTTTTCTTCGCTCAACACAAGTGGGACTATACTGTATGTCAGAGCAAATTAAACACAATTTATTTGTTATCGAAAATATGTTCCAAAACCAGTAGAATTCCCAACTTTGCCTGAAAATAAGAATAACAATATCTTTCTTTTCCATGAACCCTGAACATAGTGGACACTGGACAGCACAGTAATATTAATGTAGCATGTTGTCTCTCAAGTGCAAACTCCAAAAACCCAGAAAGGAATAAACCAAGAAACAATAATTGTGTTTGGAGAGACAACGATGTCAGAGTGCATTCGGTTACATAAGTACAACTAGACTTTCTAAACAGACACAATCAAACATTTAATCTCGTTCCACTAGTCGTCTAAAAACGTAAACACAAATTCAGTGGTTCCTATATTTTTGTGGCAAGATCACTTATGTTACGTCGTGTTTCTGTAAATAAAAAATGATTGAAACAGTAGTTAAGGACCACAACATTGGGTTTGAACGAAAAAACAAAAGGAATGAAGCACCAAGCAAACTGCAAGTAATCACGTCAACGCACCTTTAACTCTTTCAGACGGATTAAAGGAGACATGCTGCGTAAATCATCAGTAGTTTACTCAAAGTTGTATTTAGATTGATTCTTGCATGTTTGAGTAATCTTGTATTATCCTAGAAAAGTCCTGCTTTCACCTACCACCTGTCTCCACCTGTTTTTCTGCATTTACTGGTGATTAGTGGGGAGAGACGGGGTAGGTTGTCACAGTCACTGTATCTCAGCTTGTGATTGGTGCATTTGAAAAAAAGTCTGAATAAATGTGCATTAAATGAACCAAAATGCACTCGCTAAAACATTTTTGTAAACATTTGTTCAAGATTGTGATAAGACGAAATCATCACACTTTTACAAAAGTCAGATTTTCTCAAAAATACTGTATTTTAAAGGGAACCCTGGTTATAAAGACAAATCTGGCTAAAACACTAGTACTGGTATTGCTCATTAAAATAAATTACAAACAAATATATAACTGCTTACTATTTTTTATAAAATTGTCATTGTTTATGTTGTTTTCAAGCCACTGGGAGCCGCCATTTTGGTTGAAGACATACAATAGTGTTTCCATGGTTACTCCCACAATTTCATCTGTGAACAGTTGCCACAAAAACACCACTGACAGTGTCCAGTTCTTGCCTCTTCCTCTTGATTATCTTCAGTTTTATTAGATTCCACATAATCGTTCTGTATTTGGCTTTGCTACGGCTCAAACTGACAAGGTTTAACCCAGGAATTCATGTTGCTTAGTTACCTGCTACTGCCTGTTACCATGACAACACTATTTTATGTCATAACCGCAGCAAAATGGCAGCCTCCATGTCATTTCTTCATAACACTATTTTAATAAAACTACAAATACTTCCAAGGTATTTGTCCTGTATTTATATAAGTGATGATATTATAAGTGTTTTAGGATAAACATTTGATTATATCCAGGGTTCACTTTAAATGTTCCAATTCAATGCAAGAAATCAGTGTAAAGTTTCAACTAAAAAATAAATGTATTTATTGTCATGGAGCTTATTGTGTTCAAAAGTTATTAATCACTAATTCACATTAAAATATAGTTTTACATTATCATTAGAATCTTGACAAAATGCATTTTTTAAAATTTCCATTGCATTTTTCTTGTAATTTAACATCTCCTGATTCAGAAAATGTAAAACATTCCTAAATCAAAATGAAATCAACATAAAAAATCTAACCAAAGACAAGACACATTTGTCATCGATCTTCATTGACATAACATTGTGACAACCAACCCAGACTTGGGGTTGGTTACCTGGCAAATGTGGCTGAAACACCATAGACATTAAATAGTACCAGCTGACAGGTTCTGGATCTTTCATAACTTGTGTTTTTTGCGGGCTAATGCTAACGGCTATAGGAAAATAAACTGTAGAACGCTCCGGACTAGCTTAAATCTTACCGGACTAGCTCAGATGCTAAGTGTTGATAGCATCAGAGTCGGACTTACTAATTATATGTCTATGGCCGAAATCCACATAAATGACACAGACGTTATGCTATATGACAAATTATGAATTAATTGTGTTAATTTATTATTTAAACTCCCAGGAAACTGTGTGAGTTTTGTGTAAATTGTCTTTGCATTTTGTCTTTTTGACGACACATTTGAAGGGATTCTGTTTTAGAACTTCCTGTAATTTTATTTATAAGCTTCTTCATAATTTGCAACTTACTGTTGCAACTGTCACACCAAACTTAGTCAAGTTTTTCAGTCAGGACTTTTCCTAAGCTGAAATTTTGAACAAAATATACTTTAAAATGTATTGCTAATCTTATGAAAAAGCACACAACACATCTCCTTTAATCCTCTTCATAAATAAACTCTTTACTTGAATCTCACACTTCTTAATCTTCATCGAGGCTGTGCGCGAGAATCTCAAGTTTACAAAAATAGTCGTGTCCTCTTACAGTAACAAGCAAAAAGTAAATAGTCCTCACCTCCGCGCGAGAAAAGCCGAGGACGTTTGCGAGGGGTTAGGTTACGCGTTTTTCTCTCACGGCTTCAACAGACACTCTCCCAGGCTTTCTCAAATAAACTTTTAAACAGAAAAGCAGCCGTGACCTCCAGCTTCACTCTTTCTGATGAAGGTTTGTGCCAGCTGGTCGTCTCTGATGCATTGAGAGGCATTAAGAGCTACAGTCACAAGTCAGATCTCTGGAAAAGCTGCTATAAAACACTTGTAACTAAAGAATTGCAACAAGGCAGGTGCGTTAAATGTGATCTTTAAAGAGACAAACAGAAGCACAGCCCTCGTCAGAAGTTACACGCTGCACCAATAACACGCGTCATCACCAAAGCCATCAGCAAATTAAGACGTTAAAAATAAAATATATTTCTCTAAGATTAGGTTTTAAGACAGTTATTGTGTCCTAATCTGTTCTTTCACAGTATAAAGCTGATAATTAGCATTCCTCGTGGAAATGTGGGAGGTAAAGTACAGAAGCTACAGATCAGCTGAAATGAGGAATGGTAATGAGCAGCAGAGCAAAAATAAAAAGCAAATCTGTGTTGGCATAAAGGAATAACTGAGATAAAGACAGGCAGCCGTGTGATCTTTAAGAAAGTGTTAGCAGGGCGAGACCTAGATCAAGTCAGTTCTGAGGATCAGTGAAGTGCAATGGGTGAATAAAATAAAGGCACAACAGATCAAGTAAAAAACTTAACTCCTTTCTCTGCTGATCCAGGAGCGAGCACAGGACCACAGTGGCCGGTGCAGCAGTTTGTCACTGAAGCTGCCACAGCTTCAGACGAGTCTTTTCCTGTTGTTCGCTACGACCAGCCTGCTGACACAGTGATGGTGGTCTCCCTCTCACCACAGGAGAGACAGTGTGCATTAGTGACCAGGCCAGAACTTGATATGAAGTCTGAAGCCCTCAGCCTCTTGCTCCAGCGGTTTAGTATCTGTACATATCGTATGTACTGACCCAGGAAGATGGGAAAGCCCAGTCAGGAAACCTGTTCAGCAGCTCTTGGAGCTGAGCAGTCCTCTGGTCTTTACCAAAGAAATAATGAGCAGAAATGGCCACTGAGATCATCCCTTCAGGACCCAAAGGGTCTGGATCCCTCGGAGGCTAAAAAAACAGTTTGAAAAACATGTTTACCATCGCTCCACTGACTAAAGACATGATCAAAAATACAACCTTTATAAACGTATTTGTGTCACCTGTATTTCAAACCAGAACGTCCAAGTAGGAGCATCGACGCCATGAGAGTAGAAGACAAAATACTCTCCACTGAGATCATACTGAGGCGTCCCGTCTCCCAGAGACCAGGTGGACAGGCTGGCTCCACGATGAGGCATCAGGTACAGAGACATGTGACTAGGACCTGATCACAAGAGAATTCAAAGATTAGAACACTGAAGAAGGTCCACTGTGCTATAACTTACAGAATCCAAATCCTAAAGACCTTTGGCACTGAACGTCATCTTGATGGTTCCCCAGCTGGTTTCTTCTCTGGACAGGAGTTTGAACTCCAGAGGAGAGCTGGGCATTACTTCTGACGCAGGAAGGTACCAGTTCTTCCTGTAAGATCAGAATAAGCTACAGCAAAAATGCCTTACAAACAGTAAAATGTAAACACTGAGTGAGTTTTAGCACTGACTTGCTGAGGAACTTCACAGGGAGGAACCAGGGGTATCCACAGAAAGGCCGGTCTTCTTGACAGTGAGTTCGAACAGAGTCATTGAGCTCTGGGATGTGAGGCACTATGTGCTGGACTCCTGTAAAATCAAAACTATTGATCCACAGACCGGAGTCCTGACTTTCCACTTGTCCTTCCAGATTGTGGAATGTCCGTGTTGTGTGCTACACAGAATAAAAGAAACAGAATAAATATGAGACACTCTGTGTAATAATGGTCTGATTAAATTGTCCAAAATGTGTGATCTTGAACCTGAATAAAAATTCTTTTTGGTCTTGGACTTTCTGGACGACCTGAATATGGGAAGAACAGGCCGGACGACACAAACAGGAACATCACAAGGAAAACTGAGCCCAGTCCAGCCAGAATCCGCTTTGTGCTTCGGACGAGGTAAATAAAGTGAAGCTGATGCGGAAAACAACAATTATTAGAGAAATAGGCAAATGTGTAAGGGTCTAAATGCATATTTGACAATAGAGAAGACAAAGCACAGTGGTATTTTCTATTATATTTGTTTGTGCTAATGTCGTTCAAATCCTTCTCTTTGCTGCTCCAGGAGATAGTGCCGTGTGTAGAGAATGTTTGGGAAGCGTTTTGCTGAAATCATCACAAATGCCTTAAACAAACAGTCCTATGATAGTACTTACAAAATAGAGGATAAGAAGATGGTTGCCAGGGTAACTAATGTGGCCAGGACCACTTCAGGTGGCAGCTCGGTGCCACTGCGGCCCATTATAGGTGTGAAGATCTCAAACACCACCCAGAGGAGGAACATGAAGTGCACATAGGGAAGAGCTAAACCCAACAAATACAGCACACAGTACTTCGCTGATGCTCCTGAAATAACACAAAAGAAGACAGACGTTTATAGAATATGCTTAATACAGAGCTTTATCACAATATGGATGAAAGTCAGACTGTTAACGCGCTTTTTACACAACACGGTTATGATACACTCAAAGCAGAGAGCTAATTTCAACTAGATAATCACTGGCAGCGAGTTAAGATCTTCACATACGAGGTAAATACTTCACCAGAAAATAAAGTGCGCAAGTTTGGCGTAATTCTAAATGCTAACAATAAATTAGCGTAAATACAAAGCAGACAATTTGATAAAAATACATCACATTCTAGGCCGAGCTAGTTCAGTTTGTAGAGTTATTTTAACATTAATCATAACATTAAATACAGGTTATAAACACCTTCAAAGACATAACGACACATTTTATAAACTCATGGGTTTTCCCTGATGAAGTATTTCAATTAAAAACATTTTGTGTCAATTTCATAAAATTTAAATATAATAATTAGTTTACGGCATTTGAGTTAGCCTCCCGAGGTAATGAATTGACCAGATACAACTATCCGCTGGTATAATCAGACAGGAACAAGCCAAGCCGCAGCGTGAAAAGGGCCTATTAAGTATAGGACTTTAGGACATTTTAACTGCAACAAATGGACTCAAAAACATCTTTTTAAAGAAGAAAAAGGTAATAAGTTCAACTGTGTGTGATTTCAATGTTGATAAATGTGAGAAGCTAAAGTCTTGTTGTTTATCTGCTTTGCTACAACTGTTGACTTGATTTTCTCTTTTACATGTCAGTTACAAACCCAGTGCTCAGTAGACTTGTGGTGGGTGGAATTTGTTATCAAACTGTAGTTTATTTTTCCTGTTTTAGCTGTTTATTGAACTCTTACAAGAGAATTAACTCTCTGTTAACTCTCATACATCGTTGCCATTCAGCATGAACATTTAGAATGCTGTCATGTCACCTGCAGAACCTCTATTGCAATACTTTCACCAGAATACATTTTAAAAAACGAATAAAGTCAGTTTGTAATGGAAAACTGTTGGTTTGTGGTTCAATATTATTAGACACAGTAATGCTTTGCCCTGAATTTATTCAAATAGATTTAAAGGTAAAGTTCAAATGTATTTAAATTTTAATCAAATAAAGTAATGGCTGGTTTGCAATGCAAACTTTCTTCACTATTTTATCAATCCGCTTTGGTGATAAGTGAATAAAAATACTGATGTCAACACCAGCTTTGACAGCACATTTATAGTATATTGACTTCACCCTGCTACAGCCCCCACCACCACCCTGTGATCATCATATTTTTCCATCCATTTCATAGCAGTTTAACTGTTTTAAATGCCATTAAACCAATTACTACCAGTATTTATGACTGTACAATTAGTGCTGTCAAGCGATTAAAAAACGGAAGAGATTAATTAATTATGATCTGTAATTTATTTATTTTATTTACCTTTATTTAACCAGGAAGTCCCATTGAGATTCAGAATCTCTTTTACAAGGGAGACCTGGCCAAGGTAGCAGCCAACACCATCAATACAATAAAACTCAGACATTACATTATAAAAACAACTCTCTCAAGAAGAACATACACAATTCTCAACCACCACACTTTTTACAATTTTCTTGAACTTGCCCAGTGACTCCACAGCTTTTAGTTTGAGGTCTTTTTGCAACTCATTCCAAGACACGCACGGTGCAAAGTATGAGAAAGACATTTTTCCCAGTTCAGTAGAGCGCCGAGGCACATTGTAAAGCAGGTGAGAAGATGAACGAAGCTGGTAAAATCCTGATCTGACAGTGAGGAGATCACTCAGGTAACCAGGAAGTTTCCTCAGAATTCCTTTGTAAATGAAAACGTACCAATGTTGTTTTCTACGAATTGACAAGGATGACCAACCGACCAAATCATTACAGAGTGAAATTAATCTTACCTAAAATTGCTGAGAAAAACACTCAACTTAAGTGTTTTTGTTTTGTTTTATCCAATTTAATTAATTACATTATTGTTGCAGATGGAAATATTAATACATTGTAAAAGATGAACACTATAGGAAGTCTTTTGTTGCTATTGTCAAGTTGAACAACCCTTATGTCACTTTGTAACTCACAGATGGAAACAATGAAGTTAAAGATTTCAAAATAGATTAATGCGATTTAAAAATTAACTCGATTAATATGTTGTAATTAATTAATCTCAATTAATGCACTAATTTGACACCCCTATCTACAATATATAGGCCTATAGTTTTCCAACAGTGTGAGTAAGCGGCCAAACCAGCCCTGCTCAGTCTGGGAGCAACACTGATACGTGATCTAAACATAACCTAAAAGTACATGAAAGCCCATTTAAAATTTCTCTGACAGATGAAGATAAGTTTATTATCTAAGTTCAGGAGCAGGAACAGACCTCTCTTATGTCCCTTCCGGTGTCTACTCTATTTAACCGCCCTGGCCACACGCTCACACCCTAAAAATCGTGTCTCATTGCCCCTCCCACCCTCCCTCTTTTTATTATACTCTTATTATTCTCCATCTCCTGAGGGGGTTTGAGGCCCGGGAGTCTTCAGCCAGCCCTTGTAGGAAGTCCCAAACCAGCAACAACAACTCTGCTTTGTTCGTGTTCACAACTATTCAATAAAGTTCTAGTTTACAAGTTCTGGGAGTGCAGTCTTTGCAAGTGAAATGTTATTTAAGCATTGTGATAAAAGTTTCTAATATGATACAAAACAGCTGTGTGACTGACAGTATGTATTACAAAACGTCCCAGCCCTGAAGAACATTTACTAACCTTTGTGTTTAAACTCTTTGGCGAGCAGCAGTCTGGTGGCCAGGGGGAAGGCCACCATGAGCATGGGCACGTAGGCCGAACACAGGCCCTGTTGTGTGAGCCAAACCAGGCCACAGCACCACAGCAGCAAACTCACATCAAAGTACAGGTCCCCAGCTCCACCAGACGCACCCCCTGCTCCAACAACACACAGACAGACACAGGCTTAGAGATCAGTGGTGTCTGAACAGTTTAAACCTGTAGCAACTGATAATAACAATTTAATAACAGTCAAAATCAGCAGAGAAATGACAGACTTTATATGTGCTAAGGTCAAAATGTAATGAACTGATAATGAAGTAATAACCCTGAACGATAACTTAATAACTGCTTACATTATTGAGGTGACAGTAAAAATATTATCTGTGGTAATGTAATGACCAATAATGTAATTATCATTTTCATCAGCAGGTACGGCAATGGAAATTTGGAGGCCTGAGGAAAGGGTGGTTCATATAAGTATCCACAAAATACATTAATACAAACAAGATACCATTCAGGGCCTTTATACTCTGGCCCAGGACCCCCCACCCAACTGCCCCATTATCCATTGTCATGTCATGACACTCAAGAGACAAGAAAATACAGATGTTTAGCAGCTAAAATGTATTTGGTCTAAAGGCAGTTTTTTGTTTGTACCTTTTAGATATTTTGTGGTAAAGTACAATGCTATAATAGAAAACTGTCTCTTGCCTACTATTTTCCTCATGACATTATGAATGCAAACTATTGACTCCTTTGTAAACTTTGCATTGAATTCTAGTGGGTGGAGTTTAACCAGAGGCAGAATAAGAGAGTTAATTTAACCTGTGTAAACAAGCTTGTTTTGGAGAGATTTTAAACACAAAAGCAGAAAAAAATGTCAGATTTAGTTTGGAACGATCAGAATATATATCTTGACTTATTCTGTGAGACCTGACACAAACTTTTGTGAATTACTTCCAGAGGATGGAAACATTTTGTCTGAGCTTGTGTGATTTGTCAGAGGATCTGGATCTGCTTTTCATGGGACTGAAGAAGTGATTTTTACATCTGTTTCAGGTATTTTTTTTTACTTTGCTAGACCCAGTAGTGGTTAAGATGTTGTCTTTTAACGGTCCATTAATTTCTTGAATGCTAATGCTAATGCTAAATATGTTAATATGTGCACCTCCCATTCGCGCCTTAGAGGCAACACGACATTCTAGTAAATATTTTCTTGTTAACCTTGGACTAGAGTCACTTTTTGTGCTTTCTGTCCAAAGCTTGTTTGCTTGTAGCTCTGAAAAACTGTTAGCCCTCGTAAAAAGTCTTTGCCAAAGCAGGAAGTAATAGTCTTCTGCGCAAAACTTGAATGATTGACAACTGTACAGTTTTACTAAGAATTCTAAATAAAACAGAACAATTTGAACACAAAACTGCAATTGAACGGCTGGGTAAGGTCAGGCTAACAAGACACTAATGTCCAAGTCGCAGTTAACAATGAAGCGGCATTTTAATTAATTAATTAAGTTAATTGGTATTGCAGTGAAAAAATACTTGGCAGCCCAAAAAGAATTCTCATTGAGCATATTGCAAAAACTACCTGCTCCCATTCAACTAATAGAGCACATACAGCTTTAAAAAGATCAGATTTTGTGGAGAATTTGGTCTATTTTTTCAGATTGTGAACAACTTACATTTACAAGTGTCCATTTTTTATGTTAGTGACCGTTATTACATTTTCAGCTGCTATTTTCAGTTACAATGTCATAACTTACCCCATAGTACAGGTTTTAGCGAGAGTGTGGATGAAGATCATCTTGCCGGTGGTGGCGGCGCCGTACAGACACACGCAGGCATAAAAGTGGTTGTACCAAAACATGGAGCGCCCCAACAGAGTCACGAGCAGCGCCACAATCAGCACCGACAACAGCGTGACGAACCAGCTCAGGATCGCGACTCCGGTGGCACAGGCCAGATCTCGAACATAACGACCGCCTGGAGACGAGAGAAATCAACTGTTGGTTTAGTCGTTATTTCATTTAGTCAGTTCAACAGAAACAGAAAACATACTGTCATCTAGGAACCTGCTTGGTGTTACATAAAACAATAAATATCATCACAGTGCGTAAATTATGATTAAAAAGCCATGTTAAAACTAAATACAGTGTATACATTATAGAAGAAATAGTGATGCAATTTATAAATGTATTTGTTGTTGACAGAAGAGACAAAGGGAAATAACCAATTTTTTGTAATACTTGTGCAATAATTACATTTTAAAATCACAAGAACACAAATGTGCTTTTCTCTTTACAAAGAATAAAAACTAGTTGCATTAATGTAGGATGTAAATAAAGTGTGACATAACTATTTACACATACAGCCATTTGTTTTTATTTTTATTCTTTCTCTGTTCAGTGTAACAGTTTGATGCTTGCAAACTGAGGGCCACAAGGGTCAGCTCACCCAAAATAAACTGGTGCTTAAATAGCATTGCTTACATGAGTCACATTTTGGTAATTTTCATGCAAAATGGCAAATGAGCCTCCAGCTACTCGGTCAGGTATCGCTCGACTGCAGACGGTTCCAAAAAATCTGGAAGTCTGATCGTCCGATCAGCAAACAAGAGTGGAGCAGTGTTGGCCAGAACCAACCAGAGGTGAGATTTCAGACTGTATACATTCGACCTTGTGTCAAATGTTAATTTAGAATATTATACTGTACCTTTTAATTTGCAACTCTACCACACTTTACCACACAGAAAGAAACAATAACAATCACTGACACACTTTTATACTCGACTTTCTGATTGACAAAACGACCAAAAAGAAGTCATTTGTTAAATAAAAAAAGTCCCAGACTACTGTGAAGCGAATGAACCCACAAAGTGAAATGAAACCGGCTGATGCATAAGGCTACAAATCAGTTTAAGGTCAAAATAGTTACAAACTGACTGTGTCTTACTGCAAAGGTAGTGCTGGACGATATGGCAAAAAGTATTATCACGATTTCCTGGAGACAGATCACGATTTCAACTACAATACATCACAAATCTTGTAACTATTGTCTTTTGCCTTTGAGGTAAATACAATCATCTACTGTGAATGGTTAAATCCAGCTGTCACTCACTCAGAGCAGAACAAAGACTGACCAGTGTTGACAAATTTTCAGAGAAAAACGTGACAAAGCCTTTGAAGGAAATCCAAAAACAAGAGACCTCAGCCCATGAATAAAGTTATTCAAATAATCGATTATTTGGAACAT
Organism: Mugilogobius chulae; assembly: GCA_038363315.1. Classification (NCBI taxonomy): domain Eukaryota; kingdom Metazoa; phylum Chordata; class Actinopteri; order Gobiiformes; family Gobiidae; genus Mugilogobius; species Mugilogobius chulae. The sequence goes on from CM076409.1 coordinate 13,148,782, forward strand.
TGTGTGATAATACAGTTTTGGCATTTCTAACACTAATAACAGCTTTTGAAAATATGCAAATATTCATGTTTCATTCATAAACAAATATATTTTGGTAAATCAAGCCAGAAAATTTGCTCAAATTCACCTGGAACTTGACTTGAAGCTGCAGCACAAAAGACCTCAACACATGACCTTAAAAACTCATAAAACTATTAAAACAGACGCCTACATTTATTATAAAGAAATGAACTCAGTAAAGAAGTAGGTTGGAAAAATTGTCTGTACTTTAAGAAACAGATGAATTAAATAGAGAAATGGGAAATCACAATTTGACGATTTCGCAGCGAGTTCATGATTCAATTTTTTTCACAATATTGTCCAGCCTAATGCAAAGGCCAGTGTCATTTCTAGTTGTGACAATAAACAGAATTGTCCACACAAAACTGCTCCACTCTTCTGCCTCTCTTTTCTGATGCTTTTCCAGCAGCCAACATTGTTTAAAACATGTTTGCAGATGGAGTTTAAGTGTTTAGTTTCTTAGAATAACTCATAACAGTCTTAATACCTGCGTTGCCAGGTAATGAAGCCTTCTTGGCCAGGTAAATGAACGTGGCAGCAGCGACCATGTAGTTGAGAATCGTCCCGACGCGAGCCGGATAAGCCACCACCACGACGCCCAGCAGGTCAAAAAACACCATGTTACCATGACGATACTCGGAGGCGTCAGCCAGCTTCTCTGACATAACCAGGTACTTGAGAACCGCCAGGATGTTGTCACCTGGAAACAGACACAAAAGAACCAGGAAGTGTGTTACTGAGGACACAATGTTGTAGACACAAGGGCAAACGAAATACTAACATGAAACTCATATTTAAGAACAATATAGAAAGTACAACTAAACCCCACGGCTCTCTTGTGTTAATAAATACACTGGCCCCTTAAAATTGAGAAAAAATATGATTATAGATGATTTTTTAATTAATTAATTATTAATTATTTATTAAGTATTGAAAGAAGGCAGAAAAACACATTTTACACAGCCAATTATATAAAAAAAAAAGCTGGAGTCAGGTCAGGATCTGATCATGGTTCAGAAAAAGCAAAATGTTTCTTATTTCTGCTTTTCATTCATTCATTCATTCATTCATTTTCTACCGCTTAATCCCGTTAGGGGTCGCAGGTGACTGGAGCCTATCCCAGTGACTTTGGGCCTTAGGCGGGGAACACCCTGGACAGTGGCCAACTTGCCGCAGGGTTGGACAGACAAACATTCACTCTCTCATTCGTTCACTAAGGGAAATTTACAGTGATGCCCAATTAACCTAAACATGCATGTTTTTGGAGGTGGGAGGAAACCGGAGTACCCGGAGAAAACCAACAGTGACACGGGGAGAACATGCAAACTCCACCCAGAGAGATCGTGAGATGTTGATATGGTCCGACCCGGGAGTCAAACCCACGACCTCCTTATTGGGAAGCCAGAGCTGTAACCGCTCTGCTACCGTGCACCGTTCTGCTTTAATTATGGGAATTATAAATGATAAATATGATACAGTAAGGTATTTGCATTGTTTTTATTTTTTAAACACACTTTTGAGAACCTTTACCTTTGCATCTTATGTGTTAGAACTTAAGAAATTAAGTAGTAAACATGTCACTTCAGGAGTTTAGAAAACTATGGCCCGGGGGACAAATGTGGCCCAGGACCTGTTTAAATCAGGCACCTGACATTTTTTTGAGAAACAGAAATGTGCAACGATGTTTAAAAGACAAAACCTTGGGTACGACAATAAACTTACAACATTTTGAAAGTAAATCTACAATGTTATGAGAATAAAGTCAAATATTAAACTTGAAGATTAAAAATGCACTTAAGATCATGGAACATTGTTATAAATATAAAAATGATGGTGTGTTTTTATGAAAACATTTGACTCCTCCTTGTAAAATACTATTTTAATCCCATAAAACTTAAATTTTAATCTATAAAACAGCTTCAACTTTATTTTCAGAAAAAATATGACTTTTTTTCTCGGATCAAATTAGTTTTTTTTTTTTTCTAGTAAAATCATAACTTTTTTAAGCTTCAACAAGTTTTTTTTAAGCTTTTACAAGTTTAGTATGATTGAGATTGAGAAACTTTTTATTTAAACTGGCTTTCCATAGTTTGTCAAAGAAATGTGTTTGTAACAATCAGAATTGTATCCGTGTTGGTCGTTCGGCTCTGCACCAGTTTGAACATGGCCCAAGTGAAAATAATGACCCCGCCCTGCGCTGCAAAGAACATTAAAGTGCCTCTGACAGGTTGAACAACTATTTCACTAAAATTAAGTTAAGATTATCATATTTAAGATTTGACTAAACAACATTTAACACATTTCATCCCAGTTTGACCATTTTCTTCAGGAATAAAAAATATTTTCCTGTTCATAAGTGACGACATCACAGTAGGGCAGTTGCCTAGCAACCATTTAATAACTTGGGCCAAAACTCATTCGAAATTGTTGTTTATCAATCAATCAAACTTTATTTTATCTTTGTTTGGTCGACTCTGTTTAAAAACAACAGAGTCGACCAAACAAAGATAAAAAACAACCAAAATCAACATTTTAAACTGTGTTAAAAGTCAAAGTAAAAAGATGCGTTTTTAAAGAAGACTTAAACGATATAGAGTGCCATACTGTAAGATGAACAGATATAAACACTCAATGGTCCCTATGTCGATCTCTTCTAAATCGTAAGTAGGCTAATTGTTGTGAAGACTGTCTCTCTATCTACGTGCTGGACTCATATGGTGCTGTAGTTTAGCTAAATACTTGCACTGTGTTGTTTGACAAAGTGAAATGTATTTTGAACATGTACTGGGCAGTGCATGTCTGCTTAGAATCAGGACTGAGTGCAATGTGTGCCTCAGACTGATTTTTGTTTTGATTATTTAAAAATGTATGGACTTGGTCAGGTTTTTTTTTGATGACTGTCACATGTTGTGAATGTGGATAGTTGTATGTCTGTCTTTGTGAGTCTATGTGCCCATTGAATATGTCCAAAGTGAATAACTAACTTAAAACCAGACAGTGACTCTGTTTGTCTGAGGCTCAAAGGAAGCTCATTTAGCCACATTTCTCTGCTCCAAAATGTGTAATTCAAAACTTGTTCCTTATTAAAGTTAAGTTTTGCAATTTTGAACAGGAAGTCAATGAACCTGTTTCTGTTTCTAAACTGTTTTAGATCAGTTTTGTGTTTTACAATGTACAAAATGAAACTACTGATCAACATAAGTTCTAGTTTAGCACAATAGGTCCCCTTTAAAGTGAACCCTGGATATAATCACACGTTTATCCTAAAACACTTACAATATCATCACTTATTTAAATACAGGACAAATACCTTGGAAGTATTTGTAGTTTTATTAAAATAGTGTTATGAAGAAATGACATGGAGGCTGCCATTTTGCTGCGGTTATGACATAAAATTGTGTTGTCAAGGTAACAGGCAGTAGCAGGTAACTAAGCAACATGAATTCCTGGGTTAAACCTTGTCAGTTTGAGCCGGAGCAAAGCCAAATACAGAACGATTATGTGGAATCTAGTAAAACTGAAGATAATCAAGAGGAAGAGGCAAGAACTGGACACTGTCAGTGGTGTTTTTGTGGCAACTGTTCACAGATGAAATTGTGGGAGTAACCATGGAAACACTATTTTATGTCATCAACCAAAATGGAGGCTCCCAGTGGCTTGGAAACAACATAAACAACGACAATTTATAAAAAATAGTAAGCAGTTATGTAATTGTTTGTAATTTATTTTAATGAGCATGACCAGTACTAGTGTTTTAGCCATATTTGTCTTCATAACCAGGGTTCCCTTTAACTCACAGCGAGAAGAAGAACCATACCTTTTACTCAAATAAGAAAACTGCTACTTAAACATTGCTCAAGTTTTCTGCAAAAAAAAAAGTACAATTTCTCCAAAAAGTTACACAAGTACACTCAGGACACTGTTGTAAATATAACAAGATTACACATGTGACATTTACAACCGAGTGCAAGCTGAATAAATTTAAAAAGAGCAGCGCTGTTAATGTAAGTGGTTGTGGCCAGAGGCATTTTGTCTGTCTCTGCTGTTACACATTTTGTAGCAGCAGCAGTTCACACACACACACACACACACACACAAGGTCATAAGACAAAGCTCTATTGTTCTTCCGCCTAGTGGTTATTACTGTGGGCAAAGTGTACGACATCAAAAGGCAGAGAGGAGAGAGGAAGAAAGAGACATTTTGCGAAAACATCTGAATAAGAAACTGTTGTAAAATCCCTTTAATTCCACCTCCTGACATAACTGCTTCCCCTTTTCTACTAAAAATACCTCCCGCTTCCACTCAAAATCTTCTTTCTAATAATTCATGCCTTTCACGATGAGCTACGGTGAACTGAAACTGCGACTGGGAAAGTACAGTATTCGCTGAGAGGAAAAGAAAAGCCAACTGTCTGGTGCTTTAGTGCTGACAGATTCGATTCTCTGCTAAGTGAAGCAAAATCCAGCGCAGAGAGAGGCGAGGCGGTAAATAAAAAAGAAGAAGGAGGGGAAAAAAGCTCCAGAATTGGCCTGATGTGCAGTGTGTCCGTGTTTGCATCTGCTGTTCTCTTCTCATAGCAATAATACAGTTCAGAATTAAAGAAGATATAAAGGCGGCAACTCATCGATTCTTGAAAAAAACATCTAGTTTAGTATTTGAATAACTGTCTTTACTTGGCTTGAAAGTTGTCATGAGCCTTAGATTGAACAGCATTCACGTGGAAAAGTTTGTATGTTCTTCTGGTATCACTTTATACATTTATAATAATAGACAAATAATTTACACATCTTAGTTAACTACTAATATAACATTACCTAATCATTACTAAATTATTATTATGATAAATTATTCATTCATTCATTTTTTTTTCTAGCGCTTAATCCGTTAGGGGTCGCGGGTGACTGGAGCCTATCCAGTGACTTTGGGCCTTAGGCAGGAACACCCTGGACAGTGGCCAACTCATCGCACGGTTAGACAGACAATCATTCACTCCTCATTCACTCACTAAGGGAAATTTACACTGATGCCCAATTAACTTAAACATGCATGTTTTGGAGGTGGGAGGAAACCGGAGTACCCGGAGAAAAACCCACGGAGACACGGGGAGAACATACAAACTCCACCCAGAGAGATCGTTAGTATGGTCCGACCCGGGAGTCGAACCCACGACCTCCTTATTGGGAAGCCAGAGCTCTAACCACTCTGCTACCGTGATAAATTATATTTACTAATATTAAATAAACATTTACTAATCCGTTACTTCCAGCACCTATTTTTACGTAATGATCTTGTGGTTGGATCATCTACACCAGGGCTATTTCAAACGGTGGCCCAGTGTGAAAACAAAAGTTGTGTTTCTAAATCAACATTTGTGAATGAAATTTGACCCCTAAAAGTTACATTCAGGGTGAAAAAACGTCGAGAAAACACTGTCTCAAGCTTCAGGAGACAGACGTCTGTCAGACCGGTTCAGACCTGATTCAAACAGCTGCTCTTGTCCTGTTTTGTTGTTTTATTTAAAGAAGTTTCCCAGCTAAGCAGATGGAGAGCTGCTTCTTCTGCATAAAGCATGCACAGTAGAGTGAAAGTGATTAGATCGAAATCCCTCTATAGATATGGTTTAAGCGCAGTGCATATTCTGTAGTCTCATCTTATTCAAGATGTAGTCTAATTGGTTGGTTTCACGTGACATCACAACCTTCTACAGGCCAATGTTATTTCAATGAAGTGGAGGGCAGCTAAAATGAAGATTGTTTAAATGCGGTTTATTTTTGTAATACAACCGAGTAATGGCTCTAATCATCACGAAATTACCACTTTTTAAATTTGTGAAATAATTCTGGAATTATTTCATGGCAAAGTCAATGTTATTAATAGGAAAATCTGCCTCTGCCCTCCACCTGGCTTATAACTGACATGAATTCTAGAATGTGAAACCCACCTATTGTAGATTAATTTAGTCTTGGTTTGCAAACTTGGGTGGTCTACTCCAGTTTCACTTTGCTTTTGTAAAAAGAAGCCGTGTTTGGAGCCAAAAACAAATGCACAAACCTTGCCTTTCAGGCAGAAATCAGAATTAAAGGCCAATTTTTATCTGAATGCTTTTATTACACTAAAACTAAGATATTAAAAGATGTCCTATTGCTGTATGCCAGGTTTCATCTTCTAAAAATGTCCAGGAAATAAAGATCCTTCTACTGGTTTCTACTGAAATGTTGTTCCCTCGATTATGTTCTTCCACAGTTTGGTAATCTTCATTAAGAACGTCTCAAAGTATAGTTTTAGTTTTATATTTCGATGGAAGAGTGCAGGCAACTTTTGACTTCCAGGAAGTTGCACAGTATCACGTTGATGAGGAAGTATGTATGTATCGTATGTACTCATCGTATATGAGTACAGTATGTACGTTTGCCATGAAAGTATTAAAATAGTTGCTCACCTGCTCTCTGGATGGAGTCTGTCAGAATCCTGTCCGCTGTGTCGTACTTTGTGTGATAAATAAAACCGTTCTCGATAAAAGCGAGGTCAATCCCTGAGAGCAAGAACATCATATTATTATATTTGTATTAAACTGGAACATGTCTTAAAATAACTGAGATTTTACAAACCTGGGATGTTACCAAAGTCTCTGTAAATGCGAAAGTCTGTGTCAGAAGGAATGATGCCGCTTTGGAAAACTTCCTGTCCCACGACGGAGGCGAAAGGATGTTTGGCAGCGTGAACGTAGGCCTGGACCAGCCACGGGTTTTCAGGACCTTTAACCAGAGAAACAATCAAATATTATGAACAAATACTGGAAAATAGATTCAGAATTTGATTGGTGTGCTTCCAACTAAGGACAATTAACCAAGTAAGTAAGTTTTATGTGTATAACGCTGCTCACAGTCACAGTAACAAAGTGCTTTATGTAACTCTACGGTTATTAATACAGTGGCCATTAGAGACAAAAATTCAAATACACTAATTAAGAAATACAAGCTCAAATTCAAAGACACAAGTTACACTTTGGTGCATGTTTTTAGATGCAAGAGAAAGGGTCATTTGTCAGTCAGAGGAAGTAAACAGCAGCTTATTGTCACTATATTCTTACTGAGATGAGTTTACGAACTTTTTTTGAGATTGTCCTAATAAACTTCTAACTTAATTCCCTAAAAACTACATTAAGACACCCCGATTACTCCTATTACTAATATAAGATTAAAGTAAACCTTGTAAGACCTTGAGGCCTTATAAGGTTTGACACGTGTGTTATAAGTATTTATATTAGGCATCAACAAAACTATTGGATTGGCTGATTCAGATTTGTGGCTAAACAATTGATCTAATTTGCTCTTTTTTAAAAATAAACACTGTTTCCTATTCTTTTTTCTTAAAGAACATATACACTGTATTATGCAAATAAACTTTTTGGAGTTTTAATCTTATTGTAAAGTTGCTTCCTCACCAAAAATGCTGCTGAAGTTTTGTTTGTTTGTGAGAAATCTTTTCTTCTCCCAAACCACTGTTCTGAATGTCCCAGATCTGTGATGTCATAAATAGACCTCTGAGATCTTCTGCTCTGTTTTTACGTCAATAAATAATCCAGACTTGTTTTGAGTATTTCTGCAGCATTAGCGTATCAGGCAAGATTGATTTGATTGCATAACTTCTGTAATTTTCTTTGGAGTGAGTAAATAGAACTCTAACTCAATTTCTGATGTAGAAACACACACAACCCTTGTGTGACTTTACTAGACTTTTTTTATTAGTTCTGGTGCATGAGATTCCAAAGTGGAGGTGTTTCTGAGCAGGTTTGAAGGAAAAAAAGCTTCATCACATTTTTTGCTTTTTAGAGCAGTTTGTGTCACATAAATAGCCAGATTAAAAGCTACTTTTCAGCTTCAAAGAATGCTGCGGACTACGGCGGGGTGATCTGAGAAAAATATAATCACGATTTTTTTCCCTCATATTGATCAATCTCGATTTTCGATTCAATTTTATTTGATCTTCGCAAAAACTAAAGAAAAATGGCTTTTATGAACAAAAGGAAAAACAAAAGCTTTTAAAGGACACAGTACTGCGCATTTTTTGTGTTGTTTTTTTTCCTTCAAACCTGCTCAGAAACACCTCCACTTTGGAATCTCATGCACCAGAACTAATAAAAAGACTAGTAAAGTCACACAAGGGTTGTGTGTGTTTTCTACATCAAAAATTTAGTTAGAGTTCTATTTACTCTCTCCAAAGAAAATTACAGACGTTATGCAATCAAATCAATCTTGTCTGATACACTAATGCTGCAGAAATACTCAAAACAAGTCTGGATTATTTATGGACAGAGCAGAAGATCTACAGAGATCTATCTATGACATCACAGATCTGGACATTCAGAACTGTGTTTTGGGGAGAACGAAAATATTTCACAAACAAACTTCAACAGCATTTTTGGTGAGGGAGCAACTTTACAAAAGGATTATAAACTCAAAAAAGTTGATTTTTTTGCATTATATGTATGTGTCCTTTAAAATATCCAATCTGTTACATTTTGCTCATAGCCACATGTTTTTTTACTGACAAAGGATTATTTTTTTATCTTTCTATTCAGAACCCACAACCAAATAATTGACGATTTGTTCTCGACTTCCCGATTTTTCGAATAAATGCCCAGCCCTACCGCGGACCACTTATTAGTCGATTAATCGGTCGATGAGATATGTCTTTAAATTTGACTTCTTGTGTTTATCTTTTTAGAAATTGCATTTGATTTTTTTTTTCAGATTTAAAAGCAAGTTTGTGTGCCTGTTTTACATTTCAGGTCCATATAGTACTATAATAACTGTAATAGTGATAGGGATTTGTTTAGTTTAGTTATCATTCTCACAAAAAGAACAAAAGCATGCAATCTGTAGTGAAAATACCTGTCTGAAAAACCACTTCTTTGCCGCCAACACCAGCAGCTTCCAGGTTAATGAACGCTCGCACCTGTTTGGCCCACGGATGCTGAGTTATAAAACCGTGACTGGCCTGAAGAGAAAAACAAGCCAATGAGAGAAGGAAACGTAAAGTTGAGAGAAGACCCAGCTGTCCCTTTACATTACCTGCAGAATATTTTCCTCGGCTCCGTTAAATAAAAAATAACTCCGTGATGAAGAGGGGTTGAGAGGTTGGCCAAGGAATGCAGGACTTCCAGCATCACTGCACAGCTCACTGCGTCGTCGCTGGCGCCTGATAAGATCACATAAAGTTAAGATTAAGGTTTGTTTACTAATACCTAAAGGCTTAACAGTGTAACTACGCAGAAGAGTTATTACAGGAGACAAATCTTGCTTTTCCAGTTACTAAGAACCAGGTTTATTAACATTTGCTCGTGTGCTGAACAGCTACTCAGTGTTTTCCCAAAGTATACTGGCTTTGGACTTTTATGGTTTTTTGGTCTTTTATTGTGCTTCTAAACATTTTGACCGAGTGGCAAAATATTGAGCAGCACAATTGAGAAGAATGTTCCTCTTTGCCGTTCATGGCTTAACTTCTACCTCTAGAGTTTGTGTTTTGTGAAGCTGCAACTAACGATTACATTGCAAATGGATTATTTAGGTGATTATTCTTATCAATTAAGTTGTTAGAACGCAGATTGCTCCGATACAATACGCATCTCGATACAGGAGTCACGATAAGATATCCCGATTCATGTATATCCCGATACAATTTCCTCAATACGTCAAGTATTAAGATTTTTTTTTTAAAGATTGTACATTTTTCTACATGGGTATTTTTTTATCGTGCAGGAAAAATACTGTACATTGAATTTTATTTTTTATCTACAATGAAGAGAAGTATTGTATCTTACCAATAAAAATGTTTTTGAGCATAACCCTCTCAAAAAAAATTTAAGAATGTTAATGTTAACAAAATGCAGAAAAATGTAATTTTACACTGCTCTTAATGTTAGATACAAGTGTCCTACAAATAAGTTATTTTTCGCTCAACAGCTTCAGCCTTAAGCTGCTGTCCAGGGTCAGAAGTGCAACATTTATGAGTTGAGGTGTTCCAATATGTATCACGATACGTTTACCGATATGCCTCTCTGTCTCGATACGCGTATTGCCAATGAGTTTGTCACAATATATCCTGATGCCGATACACCAAGAACAGCTCTAGCAGAGTCACGTGACCACGAGATTTCTTTCCAAATTTCGATTCAGAGAAATTGTCGCTTTATATTTACTGATAAAATTGTTTTTTCATCAAACACTGAAAAAGGAGCTAAAATTTCTTAAATTAGATCATGAGTTCATAACTGATCGAGTTAAATATCAATTATTTTATTTTGAGTATTGTTTTATTGCCAATTGAACAACCATAAAAAATACTGTTTAGCTAAACATAGAAAAGGACAAGCAACTTCATTTGGAATTAGCAAAACATGTCACTCCACTTGAAAAATGACATAATATAAATATCTAGTCTTATTGACTAATTTCATTTGTAGAATTTTCAGAATCACTCGACTTCAGTCACATTTACTCAAGATCAAATTTGTGTTTACTAGTAGTAACACAGTCTTATTTAAGATTGTGGTTTTTCTAGTAAAAGCAGAAAATTTACAAATCTTCTATGTCACTGCTGACCAGTTGGAGTTATAAAACTTATTTTTTTCAGTTCATGCATGTTTGGGAACCTGTTATAACCCAGTAAGCAATTTTTCGATTGCTAAATTAGTTCAATAATCGATTAGTTGCGATAGCTTGTTGGAGCCTAACGTACGTTTTCCAATACAAAACAGTGTGCTGGTCCTGGATTGATAAGCCAAGTCCTTCGTATTGAACTGTAACACATGTAGATCATCATTTTACATTCTGTCCTTTGTACATCTCAATACTTTTAAACATGGCTTAGTATAAGAACAAGATTAATTGATTTATTGTTAAAAAAGAGCAAAACTGATAAGCTCCGCCTCCTCATCGTGTCATTTTACCGCAACAAGCAGCCACGTAGTAACAAGACATTTTACAAACCTAAATATTCAAGCTCATGTAAAGATGTGTGCGCAGATGGAGATAGGTGGTAGGTGTAAACAGAACTTTACTAACACTTGAGCCTCAGTTGCAGGACAATACAAGATTAGTGTCGATCCAAATACACACTGAGTAAACGAATGATGAGAAAACACTGTCTTAACAAATTCAGAAGCTCATAAAACATTTGGAGAGTGAACAGTGGCACATTTGGACTGAAGAATTTTAGGAATGTTAAGACTCAATGTTAAGGCTCAATACATTGTGACATGAGCAACGAGAATAAGGATCATGTGACGGCAGAAGGAACACAGAGACATCATGTGCATGGGCTTTTGGATTCGGAGTCTTTTGGGTTCAGTGTCTGGTGCCTTTCGTGCCACTTGTCTGGCCTTCGGAATAAAAGCTTAATCTTTTCTAACGGACGAGAGACATCACATGCAAACTTTTTTTTTTGTTTGCTCTCTTAACCCTTTAGGCTGTTTTCCCCACACACGTCTGACTAAAACTGTTTAAAGCTGTAGCTCTATAGTTTAGCTTCTGAGGCTTTGATCAGAAGTGAGAACTGTCTCCAAACAAAAGAAAAACAGAATCTAATGTCCGCCTACATTTTTTGGTAAACATAAGGATTAGTAAAGCTGGTGTTGATAACTGAGACTTGAATGACACTAGTTTTGGCGCGTCTATATTTCTCCAACACAGTTATGCCGTGACCCGGTTAGCTTACTTCTCCCAAATCCCTAAACTTACCCAAATTAATTTAACCTAAGCCTAACTCTAATCCTAACCCTACACTTACCCAAATTCTGGAAGTAGATATTTTAAATTATAAACTTTGCTAGCATAGCCACCAATGCAAAGTGATGGAGTGTGGCATAACTGGGTTGGAAAAAAAATAGGCAGTTTTGGCAGATTTTGGGTTTTGACCATTCCTCTGCAAAAGCTGAAGGTAATTGAGGTAAAAATGAACTTACAAATACTCTAAGAGAAGCCAACATAAAAGTCCTATTAAAATTTTGGGAGAATTTATTTTCTGGTTCATTCCAGAAAGACTGATTTGACCTTTAGTAAGAGGACACAATTAGGGCTGCAACAAGTTAATCGATTAATCGCAACTAATCGTTCATTCATTCATTTTCTACCGCTTAATCCCGTTAGGGGTCGCGGGTGACTGGAGCCTATCCCAGTGACTTGGGCCTTAGGCGGGGAACACCCTGGACAGTGGCCAACTTGTCGCAGGGTTAGACAGACAAACACTCACTCTCACATTCACTCACTAAGGGAAATTTACAGTGATGCCCAATTAACCTAAACATGCATGTTTTTGGAGGTGGGAGGAAACCGGAGTACCCGGAGAAAACCCACGGTGACACGGGGAGAACATGCAAACTCCACCCAGAGATCGTGAGATGTTGATATGGTCTGACCCGGGAGTCGAACCCACGATCTCCTTATTGGCTCCTCGTCGGGGAATCGAACCCCGGTCTTCCGCGTGACAGGCGGAGATACTGGCCACTATACAAACGCAACTAATCGATTATTGAAATAATCGTCAATTTATTTAGTAATCGAATAATCGTTAACTTGACCTATACAAGTTCATATCGTCCCAGGAGCCCCAGATTGAACAGAAATTAGTGTTTTTGATGTAAAAACTTGTTTGTCTACATCAATTGTTAAACAACATTTCAAAAATAAAGGAATAGACTTGATTGTTGATACTAAATATGGAGCCACAATAATTAAAAATGCTTTTTTCACATCATTTTTTTAAACAATAGACTGGTATTTTAAGCACAAAATAGAAAATAATTACTTTTAAAAGCTCAGGATTTTTCTAAAGCTCCTCTGAAAAAAACTTTGTCCAGTTAATGTTCATTTTTTTAAGCATCAAAGCTTGTTCAAATGAAGATTTAGTTAAATCTACATCTCCACAGGACGTCCTTAAGTGGTGTTACCTCAGCTCATATTTGCCAAAAATCTTGTATTCAAGTCCCTTTGCGTTCTAAACAACTAATCGATTAATCGCAAGAATAATCGCCCAACTAATCGATTACCAAAATAATCGTTTGTAGCAGGCAGCCCTAGACACAATGATAATTTTATTTTTAACATTTTCAGGTGATTCATAGTTTGTTTTATTCAGATACTGAAACAAACAAAAGTGGGCGGCCCTTCGAAGGGATGCCGGAATTAGAAGTTTTTTTACATTACAATTCTGTAAATATTTAATCTTAAAACTGTCTGTATTTGTTTATAAAAACCACTGGTACAAAGTTACATTTGGTATTTTTCAAGCCTCCAAACCAGAGAGTCTGAAGTCTAAATACAGAGGCTGAAATGGCTGGTGCAGAACTGCTACTTTGGTGCTTTGTTTTATTTTATTGAGTTTTTTATGTTTTTATTTAAATGTATTTTTATTTATTTTATTCTACTGGTTTTACTGTTTGGGACTAGTAGGTCAAACTGTATATTTATCATATGTTTTGCTTTTATCTGTGCAGCACTTTGGAAACTGTTTGTTTGTGAAATATGCTATAAAAATAAAAGTGGATTTGGATTTAAAGGGTTAATAAACAGTTTAGGTTTTTCATAACGAAACCACAAAAATGCTCAATCTGCACTTAAAGATAATTTGTCATTTAATTTAGTCCACTTAATTTATAAAATTGTAATGTATTTCATTTTCAAGAGGCAGCAAAACCTTCTTCTCCTTAGATTTTTGGCAGCACCGGTGATTGTGTCTAATTTTAACCTGCTTGTTTACGTTTGTGTCTCAAAAAATGCATAATATTTTATATATATATATATTTTAGACACATTTTCAATCAGATCTAGTTTATGCCAAAAAAAGATATCTGATATTGCCTGTGTAAATGTAAAATTCTTTGCATCTTTTATGTCAACAAAATTAAACATTTATTAAGTATTTTTTTTATTTGGTTTTTAGTCACTTTTAACTTTTGGGCGGGAAACACTCAATAATAATCTGAAATCACGCTGGGGCCTCTCCAGGGCCGCCAGTTTGAAACCGCTGCTCTGCTTTGTTAACGTGATAAATGTCTGGGTTTTTTGGTTCAATATCTAGAGACCCATTTCCAGCAACTATCACTCCAGTGTTCTAATGATACACAGTCAGGGCGTTTACATGGAGGCCAGGAAAACTGGATAACTCGCCTAGTCAGATTTAAACTGGTTTTCCAAAGCGCATGTAAACCCGGGCAGACCTATTGAGGAGCTGTAAACCGGTTTTCGGAAAACCAGTTGCGCATGTGGTCCCGACCATTGTAGCCTGATTTCAGACTCATGTAAACAGACAATCGGTCTGCAGCTGGACAAATGCAACTGAGCATGCTCACAACCCCTGCACACAGCACCTTCCAACAATAAATTAAGAATTTTAGAACTTTTAAGTGCCTTGCTCAAAGTGGCAAGGCACAATAACCGCATTTCCACCCCCTTGTTTTTAATGCGCATGAAGAAGTATCGAATAAGTCCTGGGAGGTGGAAAAGACACATATCGCATTTAGAATCCCTAATGCGCTTAAAAGTTTATACGCTCTCTAGAGGTGGATTTTGTTTTATGCGCATAACGGCTGAAGCGAATTTTGAAAGCTGGAAATGCAGTTAATCTCACATTTAACTCCATGTTTAACACTGTTCTACATGTTTAAAACAGTCCTACATGTTCCAGAAAAAAACTGTGTGTCATTTAACAAACCGTTAATAAAAATAAACAATATTAACAATGTTAAAGTAGTTCAACAAATTACATGCAGCAGTGAATCTGACACAGCAGAACCAGTCTCTCCAGGGTAATCGGTTTACTCTCTCACATGTAACAGGAGCAAAACTGGTCCAACTGGTTTGAGGGGAAAACCAAGCAGAGTCCAGTTTTCTAGCCTAGTCTGATTTCCCTGTTCATGTAACCGCAGTGCGTGTTTGCTCTTTGTATCAGAATGAAAATGGATGATTAGAAAACCTTTGTGCAATCATGTTTGTACTGCTAAAAACAGTTTAGAGCTGGTTAGAGAAGCTATGAAACGGTCTTTTCTTTGAGCAGACCGACAGCATCAAATGACCAGAAGAAGATAACTCCCAACAACAAGTCTATTCTTGGTCTTAGGAATGAAGACTAAATTGTCTGGATGACCTCAAACTTTTGAACTGTAATGAAAAAGCTGTAACCCTTTTTTAAACTTACCATTATGTGAGTAAACTACAACGTTTGCATCGATAGCTTTACTTTTTTCTCACCTCCAGTGTCTCTCCCTAATGTTCACTTTCACATCAGCTTTTAGTATCAAATTCACCGTTTTCCATGTTTGAAACTTGGAACCTGAATGTTTAGAATTCCACAGAATCAAAGCTCCACAGGCAGCGGGAGATTTGCTTCCTGATCCACCTCTTTCCTTTTGATTTTATTATTTCTCTGGCTTTTTTAAAGGTGGAGCAGTACATTTAAGACAAACAACCCACGCTGTAAAGAATCTGATTAAGACCATATCTACTGAATAAGACTGAGCTGGAGAAGTATTTTGGCAGTTAGCAAGTCCACAGTAATTATTTTAATAACTAATTAAAGGTTGAAAGCTAGCAACTGAAAGTTCCAGAAAGAGAGTAGTAAAACAAATTTAAAATATACATATACTTTTTGATAGTCTGTTTATAAAACTATTATTAGTAGGCTATCCTTAATTCATAATACTAATAATAAACCCACTCAAAGATGCTTCACTTTTTGAATTATTCATTCACTCTACACTGTGTAGTGGTAAGCTACTTTTTAAGTATTAAGACAATTATGACTTTCCAAATTAAAATTACAATTTGTCAATTAATTAAGGTCTACAAGGCCTAAATAATCAGTCAAAAATGAACAAAAATAAAAGACACTTTGATGACAAGACGGCTGCAGGTGCAGGTATTTTGTTTCTGTGTTGTTGCATCTTTTCTTCCTCGTGGCATCAGCCTCTAACAGACTGTTGTTTAGTGACAAGTCTAATACATGTTAAAAACAAGTTAATTATGCACTGAGGCCTTTTAGACGCGCCAAAATAAATTAACAAACAACAGCGTAAATGGCATTATATTTTTTATACATATAAGTTTTTTAAAATAAATTACATTCTTTCTTTTTATTTATCACACTGTATTTGTGTTATTATGACAAAATAAATAAAAGGTTTATACCTGGACTGTTAGCCACTGTATCAAAGTGACAGTTAGCCAACATCAGGAGCTGCGAGCCTCCCTTCGGCTCCACTCGCACAGCGATGTTTGTGACGCGGTCGTAGAAGCTGGTGAAGCCTCCGAGAAAGTCTATGGAGAAAGATCCAGTGGGGCGCTGCACGTCACAGTGAGCTGCTGTGGGCCAGACGCCGTCTCTTCACGGATCTTCTCAATCTGCTCCAACAAATATCCCACTGTAAGAAGCTCGTTCTCTGGGCTGCCCGTCGGCCTCGGGCCAACGCTGGTGATCTGCTCTAGATGCCGCCTGGAAGGAAATCATAAGAGGGTTTTGTTTAAAGAACTGATGGAGCTACTGTAACAACAGATTATTACATTTCATGGTTTGAATTAGGGCTAGGCGATCTGGGAAAAATATAATAATGTTTTTAAACTCATATTGATCAATCTCAATTTTCGATTGATTTTGTTTAACCTTTTCCCAAAACAAAGGAAAAATGCCATTCATGAACATAAACGAAACAAAACCTTTTCATGTGTCCCATTTATTAGATTTTTTAAACTTTATATCAATATTCTGCCTCACAGTTTGACTTTTGCTCCAAACTAGTCAAGTCAAGTCATCTTTACTGTCCCACAAGGGGAAATTAGTTTTTGCAGCATCTCACAACACATAAAAAACAGTCACAAACCAACAGACACAGCAGATTCAGTGAGCACATACAGGGGGATGTTACAATATTAAAAAGAGGAAAAAAAAAAAAGAAGAATGCTCACCACCAATAATTAACGATTCACATTCAATTCCATCTTGATTTTTTGATTAATGGCCCAGAATACTTTGAATATAAATTATGTGTGTGCACTTGGGTCATTTTGTAACAGCAACGTTTTACATTAGACATACATAAACAGTGGCAGAAAAGCAGATAAACAGAAAGATTTATCACAGTTTTACAGAAGATCCCAGAACCCTTGCTGAAACCTCATGACTGCTGCACTGACAGGGATTGTTTTTGTTTATGTCAGCCATGATGAGCTTTCACTGAATGATTTTGAATGACTTGTTTGACTGGATTATTCAGACAAACAACATTGACCTTGGTTGATCTTATATGAGCTGCTTTAAATTCTATTCAAACACTTTAGATACACATTTGATTCACTCCAGATATATGAATGGACTTATTGCACGACTGGAGTAAACTATCTGTGCGGCTGCTCAGGGTGTCTTCCGGGGTCCACACCAGTTCCCCTTCGCCCCCAGACACACCTGTCCTTTACCTTAGCGCAGGAGACGCTGTGGGTTTCTAGGCGGGTCCTGTTTTTTACTAAAGTAGAGGAAAGGTTATCCGGAGCGTAATTACTCCGTTAGTAATTAGGCATTAGCACGTGTCGTTAAACTCAAAACTTGCCTGGCTCGTATTGCGTTAAACTCCCCGCTGGATTTCCCAATGACAAGCTGCTGTAACGACAAATGAACAAGTCCCCACAGCACCAAAATAAACACGGACACCAGGGAAGCCGCCAGCCCTTCCCGCAGCAAGTACAGGCTGACTTCGGGCTTTCTCTTCGGGTCTGCGCTGTAGCCATTGTCCCCGTACCGCTCCTGGGACGCGCTGCTGCCTGGCCGAAGTAGTTGTTAGTCCCCAAAGGTTTTATTCTCCGGATTGTGGTGTCGCTCTCCATTGTTTTTGAGGCTGCAGCGGCGGCAGCGGCAGCGGCGGCACTCAACTGTCAGCCAGCGTCACGGGCTTCGCGTTTTCGCCGAGCAACCGACGGAGAGCGCGGAGGGACAAAACTCGAAAAGGGGCGGAGTGGGAGGGGGGGTGAGGGGGGGTGAGGGGGCTGCAGCTGGGTTACGGGATGACGTCACAATGTGCTGAGTAGTCTGTGTGCTGTACAGTAAAATATATGTGATGAGTTAACAGAGTCAAAGTGTGAACTGCAGTCACTAGTGTTAGGCTAGCCCAAGTTTTAAGTTTTTTTGTTTTGTTCAAAGCAGTAAAGTAAGTTTATACAGCACGATTCATGCAAGTAAATCAAGATGCATTAAAGGTGCTATAGCCCACCTGACTTTGCCTCCTTAAAAGTGCAAACAAACAACTAATTGATTTTAAAGTTGGGGTAACTCACTTTTATAACTTGTAAATAAGTGAGTTGTAAACGGTGTTGGGTGTAACTTAGTTACTGTAATTAGATTAGGCCTACATTTCAGAGTAACTAGTAGTGTAGGTTGCACTACTATAGTTACTGTGACAATTCTTGTAATTAAATTACAATTATTAATAAAATGCTCTTAGTTACATTTAATTAAGAAACATCTAAAAACCGGACTTGTTTTGTGAGATGAAGTGGCTAACACAGATCCCATAGAGCCGAACGCTATGGGTGACGTCACACATGCGCGGTCCACTGATATAGGCCTATACGGTCTATGACAGATCCGCAGCTGGAACAGGCACAGAATTGTTTTTTAATGTTGATTTTTCTTATTTGGAGCATATTTAAGCAAGTTATTAGTTGTTATCCTTTGTTTAAATGCCCATAATAAAATGTTCAAATCCAATTTTTGATCCATGTTTGCAATAATACACACAAAGTAATTCCAAAGTAATGTAACTAAGTTACTTTCTTGGGGCAGTAACTATAGTGTAATTACATTTTTAAAAAGCAATCAGTAATGAATAACTTAATACTTTTTCAGTATTTTCCCCAAACTGGGTTGTGTTTTCCACTAATTGTTTGTGGAGTGAAAAAACGCCGAGGTAAAACACTGTCTCAAGCTTCAGGAGACAGACGCCTGTCAGACCGGTTCAGACCTGATGGAAACAGCTGCTCTCGTCCCATTTCATTATTTTATACAAAGAAGTTTCCCCATGTAACCAGATGGAGAGCGGCTCTTTCTGCATAACGCATGCACAGGAGAGTGGAGAGTGGCGTCAATCAAAAATCTCTACTAGTAAATAAAAATTGCAGCACTTTGGGAATAAATGAGACCACTGTTTGAACTGAATAATAAATAATTTTAGTTCTCATCAGGAGCCGAATGCAGCTCTCTGATTGGCTGTGCTTGGGTGACCTCCTCCAGATTCACTTTGTTGTTTGTAGAAAGAAGTTTATAAGCCATATTGCAGCTAAAATGAATAACATGCCAATATTGAAGGATTTATGTGAAGATTTTGTCAGATTTAAAACTTAAATTGTGTTTGCAGTGTGAAAATCAGCTACACCTTTAAATTAAAAGCTACATGTTTCGCTCACTTCGCCTAAATGCAGTCGCCGAATTGTTCATTCAAGATGTGTTTTAAGCTTTTAGCCTCTTAATTGTATTCAGACGATTTAAGGTTGGTTTTATTGTTGCCTTAATGCATCAGCCAGTTTCATTTCACTTTGTGGAAAGTGAGTAAGTGCAGAGAAACGAAACCGAGTGGAGCCCAGAAGGAGAAAAATGGAACAATTTTGAACACTTCATGTTAGTTAGTTAGTTTGTTTGTTTGTTTGTTTGTTTGTTTTTGAGCACTCAAGTATCAGCAGCAAGAACAATTATAACATCAAAATTGAAATAGATTTGACATAATATACCCTCTTTGACATTTTCTCTCACAAAATGCTGTATTTACCATTATACGGATGGAAAACACAAAGTTTACTAATTTACTACTAAAAAGGTATCTCACCTTTAACTTGGAGGGATCGACCTCCTGCTGTTGCCAAAGTCAAGCCTAAACAAGAAAACATGTGTTCATTTTCATACTTAAATTTAAAGCTGAGATTTCTGAAAATATGAGACAGGTTCACAAAGATTCAAACTGAGGCTTAACATATTTCGGTTTGTCTGTGCACATGACCATATGACCAAACTTGTAGTCGTGACTTGGACTTGAGTCAGACGTGTGTCACTATTTAGATGACTGCATAAAATGGACTTAGACTTTGGGACTTGAAGATCGAAGACTCAGGACTAAATTGACTTTGACTTGAAGTTCTGTGACTCAATTCTTCTCCTAAAACCATAGTATAATTTTGGAACATCCTCGCCACTTTATTTGTAACCAGAATTGATTGTTTATTAAAAATAATAATCTGTGAAAGAATTTTTTATTGTAAAATGTGATGATACATAATCTCAATAGCTTTCCATCAGTAGAGGAGACTATGGTGGTGGCTAAAAACAACCTGGAAAACAATTTTGTATAACTAATAATGACATCAGAAACGTTTAGTGCCATTGCCAGTAAACAAAACAAAATTCACAAATGATGAACTTGTTTTGATGCTGATGTGGACGTTATAAGGAAATGCAAATACTGTATATGGATGCTATATACAGTATTTGCCCCCCCCCAAAAAAAAAAATTTGGGGGGATGATTGCAGATAAAAAAGAGAGGATTTCAAGTATTGTATGTAAAAATGTTACATTTTTTGGACATGAAAATACTAAAACAACACAATGCAATGGTTATAAATGGAAGCTGTCCATCAGCTCCCTGATCAAAAAGGCCCAGCAGAGGATGTACTTCCTGCAGCAGCTGAAGAAAGCCAAGCTGCCGGCACAGATGATGGTGCAGTTTTACACGGCCATCATTGAGTCCATCCTCACCTCCTCCATCGCCGTGTGGTACGCTAGAGCCACAGTCAGGGACAGACACAGACTGCAGCGCATTGTGCGCTCTGCTGAGAAGGTGATTGGTTGCAGCCTTCCATCTGTCCAGGACCTGTACGTCTCCAGGACTCGGGGGCGTGCAGGTCGGATAGCAGCAGACCCTTCTCACCCTGGACACAGACTTTTTGAGCCACTCCCCTCGGGCAGGAGGCTACGGTCTATCCGGACCAGAACCTCACGCACAAGAACAGTTTCTTTCCCCTCTGCGTTGGACTCATGAACACTTTATAAAACATTGGACTCATCACATGGTCACTTTACACCTGTCACTTTATTTCTCATACTAGTATTATCTTCTACTTGCACTGACAATTGCACTATTGTTTCGATGCTCTGATTTCTGTATATATTTTTATTGTCTTATTTTATCGCTTGATATACTTATTTTTTGCATGTCCTTACATTTTATATATAAGTTTTTTTATTATAGCTAATATTTCTTCTTTTACACTATTACTTTATTACTGTTATTTGCTGCACATTAGCATCGAAGCAAGTTCCTAGTTTGTGAATTTGTAACTCACTGACAATGGCTATAAAATCTATTCTGATTCTGAAATATATGAGTATGATGTAATACCCAAAGACACAGGGGGTACTCTGTGTGTGAGATCATGATTATGGAGTACTCAAGATGAAAAAGGTTGGAAACTACTGCTCTATGCAACGACTTGCCATGATCTGGAGAGCAGGGGTCTATGCAACAACGCTGAAAGAAATATCCAAAATAGAAAATTCTATAAACAAAGTCATTTTTGTTTACACTGAGTGAGAAACTTTAAGTGTGCTTTATTACAACAAAAACATGCATTTTACCTGCAACAATCTTAGCTGCTGCCTTGGATTGTTTATTCAAGAGTCCAGTGTAAATCAAAGAGCAAGACAGAACAGGGTTTTATTTATATAATTTCATTTGACTTATGTGCTCATAAAGGACTGTGCTTTAAAGTGCTGTCTTAATGTGCTCACTCACTGCACATGCCAACTGCTTTTACTGATGTCAGTTTACTAATGTACTTTGTATTGTGGCTTGTCTGCCCTTCACAATAACCTTCTGTCAAATTATAAATACAAAAATAGGTCTTTATGGCTTAACAGGAACCCTGGATATGAAGACAAATCTGGCTAAAACACTGGTACAGGTCATGCTTATTAAAATAAATTACAAACAAATATAACTGCTTACTATTTTTTAATAAAATTGTCATTGTTTATGTTGTTTCAAGCCACTGGGAGCCGCCATTTTGGTTGATGACATAAAATAGTGTTTCCATGGTTACTCCCACAATTTCATCTGTGAACAGTTGCCACAAAAACACCACTGACAGTGTCCAGTTCTTGCCTCCTCCTCTTGATTATCTTCAGTTTTACTAGATTCCACATAATCGTTCTGTATTTGGCTTTGCTCCGGCTCAAACTGACAAGGTTTAACCCAGTAATTCATGTTGCTTAGTTACCTGCTACTGCCTGTTACCTTGACAACACTATTTTATGTCATAACCGCAGCAAAATGGCAGCCTCCATGTAATTTCTTCATAACACTATTTTAATAAAACTACAAATAATTCCAAGGTATTTGTCCTGTATTTATATAAGTGATGATATTATAAGTGTTTTAGGATAAACA
The DNA here is from genome assembly GCA_038363315.1 of Mugilogobius chulae. NCBI lineage: Eukaryota > Metazoa > Chordata > Actinopteri > Gobiiformes > Gobiidae > Mugilogobius > Mugilogobius chulae. The sequence continues at coordinate 13,171,318 of CM076409.1, forward strand.
TGTGATTATATCCAGGGTTCACTTTAATCTAATATGTGCATTAATCTTAGTCCATAAAGAAATAATACAGTCAATGAATAATGTGCACTGTTGCTTTAAAATACAACAGCTACAGTCATGTTCTCCAGGCTTTTATCAAGGCTCTATTCTTAATGTTTGGTTTGTCAAAAAATGTTTGTTACTGATGTCTTGAGTTTGAGAGGTCCAACATAAATTTGAAAGTGTTGTAGTGCATTTGACAAATCCCTGATTCATTTCCATTCATAGCTCCATTAATGGTGATTTGTTTTTTCAACTTCTTTTTCTTTCTTTACAAACACATGTTGATGGATGGAAAACAGTGACAACTTTCCGTTAATGCAGCAGATTTGAATCTTGTAACAACAGTTTCACAATGGTTAGTTACCACAAAGTTATAATTTGATTGATTTATGCATGTTTGAGCTTCCACTCAAATAGTCAGAAAAGTATATTTTACCAACCACCTACCTACAGCCGCCCACATCTCTGTACTTAGATGAGAATATACTGTATATATATTTTTAAATTAAATAAATAAGGTATTTGGGGTTGTCACTCAGTTATTTTCAGAGACGAAGACGTACTAATGACAATCTACTGCTTGTTGTGGTGAAATGAGAGGCAGGGAGCTCTGAGGTTTTCAACAGGAAGTCATTGAGCATGCTCCTTCGTTGTTTTAGATCAATATTGTGATTTACAAATGACTGAATGTAAAATGATGATCTATTTATGTTTTAGTCCAAGTACATGGCACCGGAAACATAATTTATGGAGAAAAGCAGGTGGAAAACTCAACCAAAGAGACTAACTAGAGTGCACTTTCCATCAGAAACAGTTATTTTCATAGACTACTATTCTGAAAATGCTTTATCTTATTTTTCTTACCTACTATTATTGTTTTGGTTATATTCACAATTAACAATATAGACAAAACAAGAAATAAGACAATAAAATAATATACTAACAAAAAATAAAGAACAACCTATCCACATGACAATGCAAATGAATTTCTTACAAAGCAAGCAAAACAACAGAGATTATGTAAAAATAATATAAGCCTAAAGTATTATTCAGCTGGGTAAAATGAATGAATGACAACATAGCTGCAGTAGCCTATGCAAATCAACATTTTTCAAACTTCACACACTAACTAGAACATGTTTAATATTTAATATTTCCTAGTTCCAGTCCGTGTACCTTCAGTTAGGCTACCACAGTTTGGGAAACAGGGGTGTCCAAACTATCTTACTTGGCAGGCCAAAACTAGCAGATTTTTTTCTTGGCAGGCTAAATTATGTTATGTTGGAGCATGAGGGTCAAACTTAATTTTGTTTTGCATTTAAAGTTTATATTTGAGAAGAGATGACGATTAAATTGTCTTTTATTGACACGCTTTAGAAGATTACACTTGATTTGTTGGTTTTGACAATCCTTTCAACTCAAAATGCAATCAAACAGACCTCAACACTCATGGACCAAATTGGACCCCAGGTGGACCGAGTTTGGTCCCCGGGCCTCACTTTGACACTATCCATTCCCAGTTACACATAATGCTGCATCTGTGTATATAAATTGAGAAGCGCCGCATACCCACCCCCATACATAAATCTTTCCCCATCCCCCTCGTGTCTGTCTTGTGTGAAATCATTGTTGTTGTTAATATGACAAACAGAAATTGCCAGCCAGTCAGAATGTGCCAGCATGTCAAGCTAGCTAGTACTTTTCCACCAGCTTCACAGGACGAACGCTTCCTTGTACGCTAATATACAAGCGTTTTCATTTGTGGCAGTGGGTTTTGGCAGTTTAATACACTTGTAATTTACACAGCATCACTGTATCATGTTATTTTTTCACACGGGAAGGTTTTTAAAGATCGGTGTAGACGAGAATGACGATTAGCCGTTAGCTTAGCGGCCTGCTGTCACGCGCTAGCAATGAAGCTACAACTGATTATGCGTCTGCACTTCCGCTCAAACTTCAAACTAGTAATTTAACCATTAAAATGCGTTAATTGCAATACATTATGTACATTTTAAAATTATTAAAGGGAACCCTGGTTATGAAGACAAATGTGGCTAAAACACTAGTACTGGTCATGCATATTAAAATAAATTACAAACAAATATATAATTGCTTACTATTTTTTATAAAATTGTCATTGCTTATGTTGTTTTCAAGCCACTGGGAGCCTCCATTTTGGTTAATGACATAAAATAGTGTTTCTTTGGTTACTCTCAATTTTATCAGGTAAACAGTTGCCACAAAAACACCACTGACAGTGTCCAGTTCTTACCTCTTCCTCTTGATTATCTTCAGTTTTACTAGATTCCACATAATCGTTCTGTATTTGGCTTTGCTCCGGCTCAAACTGTCAAGGTTTAACCTGGGAATTCATGTTGCTTAGTTACCTGCTACTGCCTGTTACCTTGACAACACTATTTATGTCATAACCGCAGCAAAATGGCAGCCTCCATGTCATTTCTTCATAACACTATTTTAATAAAACTACAAATACTTCCAAGGTATTGTCACTGTATTTATATAAGTGATGATATTATAAGTGTTTTAGGGTAAACATGTGATTATATCCATGGTTCGCTTTAATAGTTGTATTTGTTTTTTTGCATCAAAACAAAATACTTTAAAAGGTCGTGTATATATTTAAATCAAAGGTATTTTGTGACCAGTTATGCTTTATTTTGAAATCGGAACAGGGTTTAAGCCGGAAGTCGTGTCTCTCCACGTCGTCTTTACGTCTGAAAACAGCTTTTCTTCGGCCGTCGTCACTGCGCAGCTGAGCAAAAGCAGAGACAAGTCCGCTCGTGGTGTCTCTCCCCGAGGCCGGATGGTAAAATCCAACCTCCAGCGAATCCTAAATAGTCATTGTTTTGCTCGTGAGAAAGAAGGAAAAAAACAGCCCACCTCTACCATGGCCGATCTTAGTAATAATATCTGTGACATGATTGGGAAGTAAGTAAACAGTCGTCAAGCTAACGGCTAGCCTGGTGTGGGGGATGGGAGATAAGAGCTTTTCTAGACGCCACAGCGCAGCGGAAGTTGTTTACAAGTTTTATTTACTTGTCATGTGTAATTTAATATGTTTACATGTTGGAGCAGTGGAAATGTCAGTGCCAAAGCGTCCACATTACTGCTGTTGTGTAGCTTGTGACAGTCTTTTTTTTTTTTTTACCCACGTCCTTGTGTTTGTAAAGTTAATACTAGCTAGATAAAAAGGTTAATGCGCAATGTTTTGGAAAGCGAAACCTTCTCTGTCATGAACTGCTCTTGAACGATTACGGAGTTAGATCGTGCCGTGTTTTTTTGGAGACAGCACTGCCCTATTTACCTTAAGCAATTTTTGGACTTATGCAACAATAGTGCAAGACAGAAGACATAGGAATTCTTTAAATTATAGTTTACAAAATGCTAAAGGTTCAGTTTGGTGTTGCGTGAAGCCTGATGTCTGTTTTGTTGCCTGCAGCCTCTCCCTGCACTGTAGTAGTACCCTTGGCCCGGGGCCTCTGTGGTGCTCCTGATGCCCCTCTCCCACCCCTGAAGATCCCAGGTGGGCGAGGGAATGGCATATGGGATCACACTCCTGCAGCTCAGCCTCTTTACTCAGTAAGTACCCGCCGCTGATGAAGCTTCTTACTGTTGCGTTTGCTTCCATCAGGGTTGTCAAAAATGGATGCTTCAATACTGAATACTAAGCTAAATCAATATCAAAAGGGGTATCAACGCTAGACACTAAATTGAGCAAGTATTAAACCTAGAAATGTCAAAACAAAAACAAAATATTGTATTTTCTGATCAGGATCAAGTCTTACAATAGTTTTTTTAATCTGATCTGGTGTAAAATCGCACTGTAGCACTAAAAATACTATCATTAAGTGTTGAAAAATAGACTTTTTAAGTAATAGAAGTAGCTATTTATGGTATCAGATTTGGAATTGAGTCCATTATCAAAACAATACAATGACAATACCATCTCTTAAAGCTGCATAGTTTATTTTTTTGCATCATAAATAACAAACTAATATGTAATTTCCTGCATTATGTGGTTAATCCTAGTCTGTTTAAACTTGTTTTCAAATACTTGTGAATCTTTTTATAGTTTCTTTGTCTATCTATTGAATAATTAACTAAATAACCTTTGATTAGAATTCTACAGTTAAAACATAAATCACTAATCTAATTGCAGTTACATTTTTTTACAAAGTCATGCAGCTCTAGTAAACATTTACCAAGTCATGCAGCTCTAAAAGAATTCAGAGATTGTGAGGTGGATACGCTGCTGTCTAGTACGTTTGTTCTGTAAACATTTCTTGCTTTGTTTCACAGGATCGAAAGTTGACTGTCACTGAGGAGCCGGCTGGGAGTGGTCGCCCAAGGATACTCCACTTCCAAAGTCGACCTATTGTTACCAAGACAATACAGTGGGATGCTGTCTGAGCAGCAGTGCACTCTACGTGGAGATTCCTCTTGACCCTCTCCCCGAAGGCAGTAAGGAGAGGTAAGCGCAGTTGTGTCGCGTTTGTTGCACAGTTCAGAACCGTGCTAGTGTTTGCCTAACTGTGTTTCATTCTGCTTTCAGCTTTGCCGCTCTCCTGGAGTACGCTGAAGAACATCTGAAAGTCATTAGCGTGTTTGTCTGCTTTTACAAGAATAGAGATGATCGTGGTATGTGGCAGTTTTTTTTTTTTTTTCCGTTAGCCTCCAAGCTGTAATGTAAATAACTAGCGTGTTCTCTTGTTTGTCTCGTCCCGCAGCTAAACTTGTGCGTACCTTCAGTTCCTTGGCTTTGAGATTGTGAAACCAGGCCATGCCCTTGTCCCACCTCGACCTGACGTTTTCTTCATGGCCTACAACTTTGACAGGGACTCGTCGGATGAAGAGTAACTGATTCAATGTGTCCATCACGCATTCGATTTTTCCTCATCTCAGCTATATTCAGATATTCAGATCGCTCAATGTTTTTTGTCGTCACTTTTTGGCACCATTTCTCCGTTTGGCATTTAATTCCTGAGTTTGTGTTCAAGGGAAAAAAAAAACGATCATCTGTGTTAAACCTTTTACCTTCTGTTCTATTGTAACTTAATCATTAAAGACTTTGATGTTGTCATTTGCTTCAATTCTTATTTTTCGCTTTTAACAGGTTGTTCTTATGTTCACGTTGTCACTCTGCCACTGGTTTATTGGTCTTTAACAAGAATCTATCTCATGCACTTACTTTACAGTCCAATTGCATCATTCCCCCAAAAAAATTAAAGGTGAATGATAAATAACCATAAACCATAACCAACCAGAAATATCTAGTAAGGACATTTTTCATATTAAAAAAAACATTGTATTATGGTAATTACATAATTATGCAATAAAATTCATGTTTTTTGGCCAGAGACATAAAACTACACAAATTATTTGCCGGGTAGATTAGGACAGTGGTTCCTAAACTCAGACCGGGACCCACAAAATATTGACGTAACCAACTAATGAATGTCTTTAAAAGTTTCAAGTTGGAAAACCATTCAAATGGGGCTAAAATGCATTTATTTTTGTAGATTTGTTTTGAATTAGCAATTTCCAGTCAAACCTGATGCTAAAGTTATAAAAACAGATTAAAAAACCAAGTCACTAAAATTATATCTTGAAATCATCTGGAAACCTCAGATTTTAAATTAATGAACATCCGGTGAAAATGTGCTTGCACTTGGTCAATTCAAGGCTCATTCACGTATATTCTCTGAAGGTTCTCTCACTGCAAATTGGAAAATTTTCTTATGTTTTTGGTCATTTTTCAAGAACGATTTTCTCTATTTTTTACAAAAGAAATCCTTATCACACATATAATACATATATCATATACATTCCTTTGGTGGTCAAAAATCACTAAAATTGTGACAAATAAGTGGTAATATGGATCCATTTGCTGGGACATGGGACACTTAGCTCAAAATAGGACAGTCCCACGTGAAAAGTGGTAGATTAACTAAATGTTTCCTTTAAAGTGCAAATGACAGGTTTGAACGTTTTTTCAAATTTTTGTTTAGTTTGGTAGATTAATACCTGTTGTAATTATAAATGACAGTTTTTACGTTAATCAAGAACAAGTTTGTGAAGAAAAAATGTGAAAATATGTTGAAAATAGCAAGAAGTAGAGCAGATTTCTAAACTGATGACATCACACTGGAGAACAAATACATTTTCAATTTCTCACAAGAAACTGATTTTTATGACTCTGGTAAACGCACATTTAACAGGAAAAAGGGAGTTCTAGTTTATGTTTATGGTTCAAGTTAAAAAAAAAAATTACTTTTGAAGAGTTTGCCCAATTAATTCATTAAATGGTTGCTAGGCAACTACCTAGCGTGATGTCATCATTTATAAACAGGAAGTAAATTTTAATGGTAAAAATGGCCAAAACTGAAACACTGTGAAAGATAAGCAGCATTGTGAAGATCTACAGGTCCCGACTCGCAAATTATTTCTAACTTGTGTTTTCTATCATCTAAATTTGACATCTTAATCTCTGCAGAAACCTATAATTAAAAGGACAAAAAAACAAAACAACTAAACAATAGCTGAAGAAGTGGTGCAACAAGCACTCTCCCTTTTGTCAAGATTATTTTTGCCTTTAAAATGCACAGTGGGGAAATTGTTATTCATAAGTCAGTAAAAGTAAGCCAAAAACTACTCCGATTTTTTTTTTCCAATAGTCAATCAAGCAAATCTAACAAGTACTACCACCTCTGAATTTAACTCACACAACTTAACAAAAAGGATTTTTATACTCTACTACTAATCANTGTGGTAAAAACGTATGGTACACTAAATGCATTTAGGTTAGTGCTTAATCTTTTTGGCAGGTAAGGTGCAAAAGTATCAATTTCAGCTTAAAGGAGAAGTAATAAAGGCTTTGCTTTAACGGATCAGATTTCCTGTGGTGGGAGTTTTGTGCGTTCAAGTTTATGTGCATTTGATTAGCAGAAGTAGAGCTTTAAAGTGTTTTTGTAAAATTCAGGCTGTGATGTTAAAGGTGCACTATGACTTTTCAGCGGGAAGGTCCGCCACCGCTTTCCCATGGAGATACTGATTTACTGCTTTAATCTGGATCTAACAAATGTATGTCTTACATTTGACAGGTCTTTCATTACAAAGAGAATATATTCTGTTTGTAAAGGGTCAGCTCTTCTCTACCTATTGTCTCGACTGCAAAAAGACTGTGGAGCATTAAAAAACAAACAGCACTTCCTGAGAACAGGTGGTGAACCTCCCCGACAGGGAAAGTTGCGTAGTGCACCTTTAGTGGTGACAGTCCATGTGAACAGATAAAGTCACTCCCTGATGAGGTTGTCTGTGTATGAATGATTGTTACATAATGACTCATGATTTATGTACAATTGCAGTCCAGTGAGTACTTCATATACAAGCAAAGCATTTAAGTGACGCTCTAAGTAACCGAAAGGACACAAAAGGGTGCTTTATGCAAGTGTTATATACATCTGACATTCAATTGATTAAATTTATCGCCCTTTGGTGATCCAGGAAAAACTGGTTCAGCAGAGTCTGAAGTGTCTGATTTTGGACATGTTATAGTTTTCCCCAAATCATGACGGCAAGCAGGACAGGTGTAGACCTGTGCCCGAAACGACCGCTGCAGACAGGCCTGGAAGAAAACACAGACATTAGGTCAACATGAAAGACTGGTGACACAACACTACTTAACACTCACCTTACAAACGTTGTGTGAGCAGACGGTGGTATGGTGGTAGGCCAACTCTTGACAGCACAAGCACATAAAAGACTGCTCCAGTTTAGGACAGAAATGTCTTATTTTAACATAAAAAATAGAAATTAGTTGTGTGTTTTTGGACTTTGAGATTATTCATTCAGTGCAATAACGATTACATACTGGTCCATCTTTGAGATGCTCCATGGCTTCATCCCATAATCTTCTGTTTGCTGTGTCCTCTTGAATTAACTGTTTCTGCTGTTCAGACAGTTGGAAAGCTCCTCCATCTTACTTGCTTTGAAGGCGCTCTTCTCTGATGAAGACAATCTAATACGAGACAGACACAAGAGTCCATTAGAGCAGCATAAGACACAGATCTGTATAAATTAACCTATGTTTGGTCCAACCTCCATCTTCTGCTTCCTGCTCGTCGTCATTACTGATCAGTTCATCGTCGTCCAAAACGCAATCAGCTGCCTCCTCGTCCTCCTCTTCCTCATTCTCCACTTTTTCTTTGGGAGGGCTTTGTCTCCTAGATCTGCTTCTTGCAGAAAAGCGTTTATTGTTTTTCCGCCCTGACCAGGTCTGGCAATGGCCTCTTTTCTGGTTTTGTTAGCCATGGCTTCCAAATATCCTGGTGGATACTGTTCAAGTACAAAGTAACCAATGTGTTGTTTAATTAACACGACAAATTAATGGCTCATCGTGTAAATAAAGAGTTTAGATCTAACCTGGATTTTAAGACCAAGCTTCTTGGTTCTCTCCAGACCTTCTGGTGTCCATGGAGCTGGCTCTGTGTCGTCACGTCTTAATAAATACTCCACACAAGATAAGCCACACTTTCCAACTTCAGGCCAGTATTTTACCACCTAATAAAATGTCACAAAACACATTTTGTCACACATGTGGTACATTAAAACAGTATTACCAGATCATTTATTATCAGACCAAATGTGAAAAACTTTTAGGGAGGTGAGTGAGTGAGAATTTAGGTCTGACATCATCAGATAATACTAGATTTACAATAGCAAACCTCAGGTTTTAGGTTTTGAGTGGGTTTGATCACTGACAACCCAGAGTAATATCAGTCAAGTATTTCTTTGATAGAAACATTTACCTTATAATGCCATCATATCGATTGCCTTCCTCAGGAGCGTACTGGCTGATACGTCGACCCTTTGAGCTGCGGTATAACTCTCACTGGTTTTCCAGCTCGCCAGTTCCTTGGATTTCGCCCAACTTGGTCATTCCAAAGGAGCATCGCAGTTTACAGCCAGAGCCTAAACACACATTATCAAACACTTTACTTAGTTTAAAATGACTAAAACACATAATTTAATAGGACAATCTAGAACGGCTTCTACCTCTGCTTCAATAAATTAAACTGGGCTATTACTTTTACATTACAACACTGTTGTTGTGCGTAAGAGTCTGGTCAAAGGAATGCTCCCCAATCCGCTTATTTCCTGACAGATCCCGACCACCACTGCTGTGTACGTGAACTCATCTCCTCGATCCTGCGACAAAACAACTTTTTATTTCAGTTTTTTTTGTAAACCTTGTTGTAAAGGACTATTTATAATCTCAAAAACAAACACAAGGTTAAAAACACCATACATTTCTTTTAGTGAAAGTAGGTGTTGCTTTAAACAGTTTTTTTTAATAAAGAGAAACTACCACTTCTATCTCAAAACCACCAGCCAGAACCAGAGAGTAGCTCCCATCGTGGCTCCGTCCTGAATCCCAGCCACGTGAGGTCTGTGAACACCGGCTTCGCTACCTTCAAACCAGAAATTCATTTGGACATTAGCGTATTTACTGTAATTAATTCAGAATGTGCAGTCAAAAATAACAAGAATGGAAGGTATTTACAGACTTAATTGCAGGTGATGCTAGGCCTAGAGTTTGTGGAATAAAAACTGCACATTATAGGCTTAGGGAATGTGAAAATAAGGTATACCGTGATTTAAATGCCTAAAAAGACTGCAGTCACTTGTGTCTTTGTTGTTCTTTGGTCTTTTTTCTGTTCACATGTGGTGTTGTTTGTGTAATTTATGTGTTAAAGCATGTGCCCCCTGTCCCAAGTCAAATTTTCTCCTACGGGAGACATAAAGGCTTATCTTATCTTAAAATATGTTTTAACGTCCGTGTTTTTTTTACATAAAACAGCTCAATATTAACAGACCTGTACTCTGAACTTCCACGTTGTTCCAACAGGAATCCCAGGAACAGGTCCATAGTGAGTTCGTGGAACAATCGTACACTCCTTTGTCCGTCCCACACAAGCCATTCCCTTAATACAAAACAACATTAGAATAAATACTTAAGGAACTATAAGCAAACACAAGGTAAATATGTTCAAATCAGCTTTTCCTGGAATAATTTGAATGTTTTTTTTGTTTAGGTTTCCAAGAAGATTCTCAAACATAAAGCAGAAAAAGTTAAATTTCCTTCCTTACACAGTGACATTGATTTCCTAAATGTACATGTATTGTATTATTCTAAAGGTGCTTACCAAGTCTAAGCTTTTATTGAAATATTGAATTTATTTAGCGCTATCACTGTAGGCTGCATCTTGTTTATTCTAAATTTAACTTTTAATTTTAATTAATTAATTTTAAGTTTGAGGCTGTCTGTTTTAATTTGGGCCACATAAGATTGTGTTAATAATTGTAACTTTGTCTTTTTTTTCTTGAACATGTGACTGGGCTTCTTAACAAATATTGCATGAAATTAATGTCATAATTAAAAGAAAATTAAAAGCCTCAATTTGACAGAAAATTACTTTTAATGATGATAATTAGTTACAGCAGTGATTGTGGTCTGACCTCGGGCTACTTGTTTGGGTTTGAAGTTAAAAAGTCTATTAAAAGTAATTGCCAAACACTACAGTAAAATACTGAGAATCAGCCAAATCAAATCAAAGTTTGACCGACAAAAACAGCTTTATGGCTTTACCTCCTCACATCAGGAAAATATAGAAACAGTTTGCTATCATTAAATATGACACATTTACCCTGTAAGGTGTTCAGTTCGAGTGAGATCGCCATAAAAAGCCCAGAACAATCTATTCTGCATTATTCACACGAAGCAAATAGAAAGTAAGAAATGCAAGCTTGTTTTAATTCAGTAGATCAGGTCTATTCAACTAGATTTTCCAGAGGGCCAGATTTAACCGAGGACCATGGCTTCTGGGCCATAACACAACAAAGGCACGAGGTTGGACCAAATATTCACAGAATATTTAGTGATTTAGGTTTAGAATTAGGTTTATTTGGGCGTATTTTAACTGTCTTCAAATAAGATTTGCCAATACAACAAGAGCAAAGTGGATTGTTTTGCTAAAAATATAAAAAGATAACAATTTATCAGTGGAATCTAATAATAAATACAACCGGAATTGACAAAAAAACACAAATCTTATTTTCAGACAGTAAAAATACAATAAAATCAAGATAACTAGTGCTTTGTAAGATTAAGAAAGTGATTTGAGTGCCGGATCAGATTCTCTGAGGGCCGATTTGGCACCTGGGCCTTAAGTTAAATAGGCCTGCAGTAGAAGTTTCGGTAGCACTTTAAAAGACCTCCACGGTACCTACCAGTTAAGTACCGTGTCAGTTACTAGTAACTAACAGTGACACTTACTAGTACTTACTCTGGTACTTACTGTGGTACTTACACTGGTACTAGAGTGGTACTTTGAGTGGTACTTGTACCAACAGTTACTGGTACATACCACTGGTAGTTACTGTGGTACTTACTGTGGTACTTACACTGGTACCTAGAGTGGTACTTTGAGTGGTACTTGTACCAGCAGTTACTGGTACATATCACTGGTACTTACTGTGGTATTTACACTGGTACCTACAGTGGTACTTGCACCAGCAGTTACTGGTACATACCACTGGTAGTTACTGTGGTACTTACTGCGGTACTTACACTGGTACTTACACTGGTACCTACAGTGGTACTTTGAGTGGTACTTGTACCAGCAGTTACTGGTACATACCACTAGTAGTTACTGTGGTACTTACTGCGGTACTTACACTGGTACCTACAGTGGTACTTGTACCAGCAGTTACTGGTACATAACACTAATAGTTACTGGTACTTACTGTAGTACTTACACTGGTACTTAAGGTGTCAGCAGTGACTGTACTTACAGTGGTAACTATTAGTACACTTAACACTTTTAATAATTTGTGGCACACACATATGTTTCAGTGGTGGTATTATTGGTACTAAATTAGAAAAGTAGAGCTTATAAATTATGAATAACAACAAAATGCAAATTAAAAAGCACCAAGGTCTTTATATATGTCACAACAATATTGGGTATTGACAAATACCAAAGTAATTATTGTTTCAGTAAACACAACAACAGAAAACAATTTACAACAATCTTAGCTTAATTCCAACATTTATTGATAAATACCAAGATACATAATGGTAAATAGTGGGACTATAATGGTACTTATTACAGTAGTTGACAGTCAACTACTGGTAACAACGGAACCTGTTCTAAAGTGACACATACTGGTACTTCAGTGGTACTTACTACAGTAGTTGACAGTCAACTACTAGTAAGAACGGGACCTGTTCTAAAGTGAGACATACTGGTACTTGAGTAGTACTTACTACAGTAGTTGACCGTCAACTACTAGTAACAACGGACCTGTTCTAAAGTGAGACATACTGGTACTTGAGTAGTACTTACTACAGTAGTTGACCGTCAACTACTAGTAACAACGGGACCTGTTCTAAAGTGAGACATACTGGTACTTCAGTGGTACTTACTACAGTAGTTGACCGTCAACTACTAGTAACAACGGGACCTGTTCTAAAGTGAGACATACTGGTACTTCAGTGGTACTTACTACAGTAGTTGACTGTCAACTACTGTAGTAAGTATCACTGAAGTTGCCCCACTGTGGCACCTGAGGTTCTTCTGTGGTCTCCCATCCGAGTACTGCCCAGGCCCAACCCTGCTTAGCTTCTGAGATCTGACGGGATCATGCTTTGGCATGCTGGTATGGCCACGACCATACCAGCATGCCAATACTGGTGGTAAAAGTACCACTGTAGGTACCAGTGTAAGTATCACAGTAAGTACCACAGTAAGTACCAGTAACTACCAGTGGTATGTACCAGTAACTGCTGGTACAAGTACCACTCAAAGTACCACTGTAGGTACCAGTGTAAGTACCACAGTAAGTACCAGTAACTACCAGCGGTATGTACCAGTAACTGCTGGTACAAGTACCACTCAAAGTACCACTCTAGGTACCAGTGTAAGTACCAGTGTAAGTACTAGTAAGTGTCACTGTTAGTTACTAGTAACTGACATGGTACTTAACTGGTAGGTACCGTGGAGGTCTTTTAAAGTGCTACCGAAGTTTCATGTTTCTAATCCAGCTGTGTTCTACGTGACTTATTCTGTTATTCACTGTGAAGCACTTGGTGACTCTGTCTGTGAAATGTGCTATACCAGTGGTTCTCAAGCAAATTCTGGGGATTGCGAAATGTTTACAAATATTATTCTGTAATTATTCAAATATTTACACTGAAAACAGTATGTTGTAATGAAATTCAGGCAAATAACACAACAAACTACTAAAAAAAATTAAGATTAAAATCTTTTTTGACCAGATATACAACTTGAATTCATTACAAAGGTCTATTTGATTTTGGTTGTTTTTTGAGTCCCGGTCTGAAAAGTTTGGGAACCTCTGCACTATTCAAATAAAGTTTACTTACTAGATTACTTACAATATGCATGTGTTTGCCTGCTTAATGGACAGAATGGATTTTAGTAGTCTCTATATCACACAATAAACCAACAAATTACAATTAAAACAAAGCCAGTAGTTAGTGCTCAGAAATTATATTTTTTATGAGCATTTGATCAGTAAACAGTCATATTTAGTGATCCACCCATCAGTTGTTAAGGATTATTAAAGCACATTCACATTCAGGACTTGGACAAGTTCAGGCTTTGTTTCTTCAAACATCGTGGATATTATTGTAATATTGTTTGTTTTATACAACTATAGTGTGTATGTAGGTCAGATTCTGGCCTTTTGATTCAATCGCTGCAAACTTCCAATAATTTTCAAAGTTTCGTAACTCTTTTCCATTTGTAGTTACAACAGAGCACAAATAAAAGGCTCTCATCTGGATTTATTGATATAATTTGATGGATCTCACCTTCCCCAGTCCTCTGACTCTCTGTAGTTGCAGAAGGCATCTTGGCCTTTTTCTTGCTGGCCTTCAGCTTTTCTCCAGCTTTTATAACCTCAGTTGTGTCATTCTTACAGGTGGGACAGTACCTAGCACAAAACACACACAGACATCCTGGTTAAAGGTGGGATAAGTAATTTTTACACTGCAAACACAATTAACGCGGCTGCACACTAAAGGAGTTTTTGATGTTTTGCAATTTTTAGACGCGTCAAAAAAGAACAGGTCACAGACATAAGGACATTTATGGTTATTTGTCTCACAGTCGCATCCTGTGGCAGAAGAACAGAGATGACACAGACTTGGGGAGCGCAGCAGTGAGAGGACAGTGTGTGTGTCACCAGTGGATTAAACCAGGTTTATAAACGTCACAGGAGAGCGGAGGGTCATTAGAGATAAAGAGCTGTTACACTGATGCATTGTGTGGCTGAAATGAAAAAGTTTTCACATGATTAAAGGAGCAGGTGTGTTGGACATGACGTGCATAATGTTTGTAAAACAGAATCCCGCACTTTGACTGCGTGCACAAAGCGCTGCATTTATTACAGATGAAGAGGCAATGTTTATTCTTTATTTTACATTTTAAGAGTCACGGTCACAAGGCAGATGCACCAGATCCTTCTGTTGTAAAGGTCCTTGAACATCACCATGATGCTCCTGACGAATAGTCGCAGTGACGCACAGACATAAAGAGAGAATGACAAAAAAATGTCTAACAAAAATCCTTACTCTGGCCACGCCTCCCTGAACTTGTAGAGGGGAACATAGCGCTTAAAATCAGCCCAAAACTCCTGTAGTGTACAGAAGCCTTAAGGTTTTAAAACTGACAATTTTTTTCTCTCATAAATTCTTTGGAACATTGTTTATATCAATACGTACAAATTTTTGGTTGCAATTTGGCTTAAAAATGTCAAAAGGACTATCCAAGCTCAGCCAATCAGAGCGCTGCTTTCGGCTCCTGATGATAACTAAAATTCTTTACTCTTCAGTTTAAACAGTACTCAGTGGTCTCATTTATTCACTAAAAGCTGCATTTATCATTTATTTTTCAGTGGAAAGCACAAACTTTACTTATATTTACAATTAAAAAAGTTAGTTACCCCAACTTTAAGAATCTAGGGTTGCAACTAACAATCCTTTTGATAATCGATTAGTTAATAAAGCTTAAAATTAAATGAGACCACGAGTTCTTGATCGACTGAATTACAATTTTTACTGCCTTGAAAAAGATTTGCCAAAGGAGCAATCATAAAAACAGAGAAAGACAAGCAATTTTACACATCTTTCAGTTCAGGCATGTTTAAAGACTAGTTAACAATTAATGAAATAATCGATTATTTGTGATCGGTCTTGTTGCAGCCGTAAAACGATCCCTTCTATAATCCCTCTCTTACCAGTCCTCGTCGTCAGGAATAGTGGACAGCGGTGGGTTCAAACAGTAGATGTGAAAAGCCATGTTGCACTCGTCGCACAGCAGCTGCATGTGGGCATCCTGCTTCCTCCGCAGACGCAGCAGGAGCAGAAACGACACTCGCATCGGGGTCGGCTTTGCAGTGCTTACACTCCGGTCCACTCTTGCCTTGAGAAAAAAAGAGACAACACAACACTGATGCTTTGCCCCTGTGTTACGCTGATGATGGAGCAAAAGCGCCGTCTGTGTGTGCATTACAACTAAGGAAACAATGTCGAAAAACTGTCTGTTTCTAAGTTGCTTGCTTTTACTGATTTCAATTGTTAAATGTCTGTATATTGTGCGATACGCTGCACTAACAAGCAGGAGGTTGTTAGCCTAAACTGAAGCTTTTCGTTTACATTTTGATGAAGACAGAAGACGCCAGTGTGTGGCAGCAATAAATCAAATTAATGGAATCTCTCTAAGTTGCTACAGATTTGCAGTGAACACTTTTAGGGCTGCAACAGGTAATCGATTAACTAATCAACTAATCTATTATTGAAATAATCGTCAACTAATTTAGTAATCGAATAATCGTTAACTTGTCCTATACAAGTTCTATATCGTCCCAGGAGCCCCAGATTGAACAGAAATCAGTGTCTTTGATGTAAAAACTTTGCTTACATCAATTGTTATACAAAATTTTAAAATAAAGGAATAGACTTGTTTCTTGATACTAAATATGGAGCCACAATAATTAAAAATGCTTTTTTCACATCAATTTTCTAAACAATAGACTGGTATTTTCAGCACAAAATAGAAAATAATTTCTTTTAAAGCTCAGGATTTTCTAAAGCTCCTCTGAAAATGTCCAACTTTGTCCAGTTAATGTTCATTTTTTTAAGTATCAAAGCATCAAATGAAGATTTAGTTAAATCTACATCTCCACAGGACGTCCTTAAGTGGTGTTACCTCAGCTCATATTTGCCAAAAATCTTGTATTCAAGTCCCTTTGCGTTCTAAACAACTAATTGATTAATCGAAAGAATAATCGCCCAACTAATCGATTACCAAAATAATCGTTTGTTGCAGCCCTAAACACTTAAACAAGGTAAGTCAATGCAAACGTAACAGGAGGAAGAGAAAATGGATCAGCTAGCATTCATGAACTTTTCCAAATACCATAATTCTGGATTATAAGCCGCTACTTTTTTCATGAACTTTGAACACTGCGGCTTATAAGGCAATGCAGCAAAATTAGCAGCCTGTTTATGTACTTTATAATTTTTCTTACTTAAATCTAGTGGGTGTGTCTTATTTTCAGGTGCGTTCAATAGGGCAGAAATTACAATAACTTGTTTGTGCGTGTCTAAAACAGGTCTTACCTCCACAGACAAATGTATTAAACATGCACTAGAAGCATCCGTTTTCTTTATGGAAAAATAAGAAAATAAGTGAGAATTTGTCAGTTTTGCGCTGCTTGTAATGCTGCGTACACGCACTTCTGCCCTCCAGCATGGCGCACCCACGTGATCAAGTGACATAGGTGCAAAGGGTCAATATACAGTATATATTAAAAAAAAGCATAGCAGCAAAATACAACCTACGTTTAAATTGTCCGTCTCCAGCTGAAAGTGCTCGAGCGCCCTGTTTTTCGACCTGGTAGATTTCATCCAAGAAGTGAATCTTGCAGTCCTCAACGACGTCTAAAGGCCCTCTAACAACCCCCCAGAGAGAGAATAAAGGAGGTGAAACTGTTTATCGAGCAAATGGAAAACAACAAGCTGCTGCACTGAAGTTGAAGAAGACGCATTATGTAAAATATACTACTCTCAGTTTTGAACCATGTTACAGCTCTCTCATCATTAGTTTACCCAACGTTGTATTGAGTCATGCATGTTTGAATAATCTTGTATTGTCCTGCAGCTGATGCTCCAGTTTTCAGAAAACCCGTTTTTACCTACCACCTATCCTCACCCACATGTCTGTACTTACTTTCAATTACTCAAAAATTCAGATTCCAAGTAAAACAAGTAGAGCAAGGCTATTCAAATTACGGCCCATCGTGGTAAAATGGGCCATGAACTGGACCACATTGCAAAGAAGCCTGGGAACACTATGTATCTGATTTACAGTGAACAGTGGCCGTTATACAGCAGCGTAGTGCTAAGCAATAAAGACTGACCCATCATGATAAAGTGGGCTACGGACTGGGCCACATTTGGATCTATTATTCAGTAGCCAGCGATATGCCACAGATATTTAAGATTATAGTCCTGAATGTAGCACAAATGTTCTACAGCGCTGGCTTAGCTATAGGTTTAGTCTAGTCCTTTATCTGCTGTTATGATCTAGTTTTGATTTTTTTCTCCTACTTAAGACAGCAGTTTTTTTCTAACGTAATTTCTGGATTATAAGCCGCTACTTTTTCCATGAGCTTTGAACTATGCGGCTTATAAGGCAATGCAGCAAAATGATGACAAGTGCAGCCTATATATTTGTACTTAATATTTTTTTTTACTTAAATCTGGTGGGTGCGGCTTATATTCAGGTGCGCTCAATAGGGCAGAAATTACAGTATTTTTTATTTTTTGTGAAACCAGCATACTTGTGAATATTTAAAATTAAACATACGTTATGGTGCAGTTTTGTAATCCTTTGAAAAATCTGGCCCGCTAAAAATATAATTGAATAGCCCTGATGTAGAGTTTCAAACTGTCATGTAGCCACTTTCCAACAACAACAAAAAAAAAATTTAAATTGTGGCTTATTAAAGGTGACCTATAGCTTCTTTTCTATGTTTTAGGAATAAACTATAATATACGCAGATCAGTAATTCACATTTTGTTTTACATAAAATTGATGTTGCTTGATTGAGCAGCTTAAAAATAGAAAGAGGTCCATTTACTTCTTGTGTAAAACTGCAGATGTGATAAGCCCGCCTCCTCATTGTAAGATTTTAATGCAGACATGTCCAACCTGCAGCCGAGGGGCCAAATGCGGCCCTTAAACCATTTTTTCTGCCATTTTGAACAGGAAGTCAATGGATCAGTTTCTATTTCTAGGCTGTTTTGAATCATTTTTACGTTTTATAATGAACAAAATGTAAAATACTGATCTACATTATGTTCTAGTTTTATTACAAAATACAAAGCAAAAACACATTAGGTCCCCTTTAAGGAATCTACATTTTAAGGTAACCACAAGAGAATATAGACAAGTGGGCAGGGATAGGTGGTAGGTGAAAACAAGGAGTTTTTGAGAATTTGAGCATTAGTAATAAAACAGCTAAACACTCAGAAAGGTGGATATTACACATTAAGTCTCCTTTAATATAGATAAAGATTTAAGATGTTTGTGTGTGCTCTTTTACAACAATTAAAAAAATTGAATTAGTTAGGTCTTCACCCAATAAGTATCTTGACTCTGAGTTCTTTGTTTGTTCGAGATACTTGGTTCAGGGTCTGAACTTCGGCGTCGAACCAGAAGCCCCTTTCCTCCGGAGTCTCCATGTTGTAGTTGACCATCACGACCATTCCCTCCTGCAGCTGGTCCCATCGCAGCAAAGTCCGAGCTCGAGGTCGCACGTTGCAGGGAAGCATCTCAACCACGCCGTTTTCAGGATAACTTATGAGATTAAACAACAGATTAATGTTACGTAACAAGTATAAGCATATTTTCCCCCGTATGAAATTAAATGTAAAGCATTTAACTCAATGCTTTTGCGAGTACTGTGGATAAAAAGGATAAATAATCCAGATACAATATAAAAGAGACTCTGAACGCAAAAGCCAGTGACGCACTGGGCTGATATCTAAAACTGACATTTAGAAGTTAGAAATCTTATCTTTCGTCATGTGTCACATCTGATTTAGGGGATTAAACCTGTTTGAAAAGTGACTTTAGGCTAATGTTGAGTCACTTACTCCTCATATTTGATGTGGTAGATGACGTCCTGCCTGTTCTCTGCGGCCGCTGAGTCCGTCTGAGAGGTAGTGGCTCCGTTTGTCTCTGGGTTCAAACCGTTGTTAGTCCTGTTAGAGTCTGTGTTTTGGCCTTGGCCCTGCTCAGAGTCGAGCTTTCCGTTAGTCCTTTTGGAAGGCCGGCCCATTTTGGGTTTGGGAGGAGCAAGTGTCACATTTTCAATACAAGCCTCAAACCAGGCGCCGATGCTCACGTCTCTGCAGTCCACCAGTTCATTAATCTGAGAAAACAAAGACGTTATACTTTAGCTTTAAATGAGAGCGGCTGAAACATTAATAACACTTTATCATGAACAAAAAGAAAAAACTATAATAAACTCAATTTAGCCTTATCAAAGTCTTGGTGTGTATTTAGATTCTTCCTGTAAACTGGACAAACAAGTCAGTGCAGTGGTCAAAAATAGCTTTTTTCAACTAAGACTTTTATCGAAAGTTAAATCCTATCTGCCTCCTAAGGACTTTGAAAGAGTTATTCATGCATTCATTACAACTCGCCTTGACTATTGTAACTCTTTATATTTCAGTATGGACTTGGCCTCTGTCAAACGTTTACAGCTGGTCCAAAATGCTGCTGTGCGTCTGCTCACTGGTACAAAACAGGCAGCATATTACAACAGTTCTTGCTTCACTGCACTGGCTTCCAGTTGCTCAGAGAATTCATTATAAAATGTTACTTATGGTCTTCAAATGTCTTAATGGTCTGGCTCCTTTATATTTGTGTGAGTTGCTTACTCCTCATGTGTCAGTTCGCACCATGCGGTCGTCCTCTCAGCTTCTCCTGGAGGTCCCCAAGTCTCACCTCAAGAGCAGAGGAGACCGGGCTTTTCTGTGGCAGGGCCCAGGCTCTGGAACAACCTGCCCTTGTATGTTAGAGCTGCTGAGTCACTATAGCACTTTAAATCACTGCTAAAAACGCACCTTTATGCACTGGCTTTGCTGAGCTGAAGCACCTTATTGTATATATTTTGTTCTATTTTTACTAATGTACTTTTTTAATTGATTCTCTATTTTGTTTTTCTGTATGTTTTATTATCGTGCATGAGAATCACTTTGGGCATCCCTGTTGTTGTAAATGTGCTATACAAATAAAGTTAATCAACTGAATATTTCACTAAACTATATATTATTAATAAACAATCGGTTAAAGGCAAATATTATGTACATTTTGTGTGTGTTTTTAATCATGTTCAGTATAGAGGGATTTTTGGGTCGACATCACTTTTCGGCCTACTGTGCATGCGCTATGCAGAAAGAGCTCCTCTCCATCTGCTTACATGGCAGATGCAAACAACAAAACAAGACGAGAGCTAGCTGTTTGGATCAGGTCTGAACCGGTCTGACAGAGGTCTTTTAAAAATAAACTTGAATAAATGCATGTTTTTTGTCATTTAGATTTCTTTATGGAGTTAAAATAATAACAAAAACCTGCGTCTTTTCTTTGAGCGTCCCCCAAAAGAGGACCTGCTCATGCTTGTTTTTCAGGGATATGAGTTTTCTTTGGCTTCATTATTCCACTGAATGGCATAAAATTTGTAAAGATTGCCCTAAAGCTTTATTTTTCTATTTCAATAAGATTATGTATATGATTTTATACCCAAAGAAAATTACAATATGTCAATTTAAGTTTACTATTTTATTATTTTATGCAGTTCTAGTCCTAATTAGTTCTGGCGGTTGCATTAAAACATATACATTCCAAACTTTTTTCTCCCAAATACCCCAAACATTGTGTTTTGAGAGAATACATTTGCTTCCTAGTGGCATAATGTCGGTAATTACTATAATGTTTTCTTGTTTATTGATTATTACTTGATGTTAGGGCCCTCGTGCCGTTCTGGTGCATTATTTTCTTCTCCTCCACCTGTCCTTCTTGCAGGTGCCATTTTAAACTTTTTTGTGAAATTAATTATTCTTTATTAGCACAGTTACAGTTTTGTCTAGTTTTGTGTCTCCTTTACTTTTTTGTGCAACGACCCTAGACCAGCCTTGGCACGTAACTCTCATAAAATACAAAAAACTACTCATGATAACACTTAATTTCAGATAATACTTTTTAAGCCTGAACTCATTCAAAGTACCTTAGATTGGGGAACACTGCTGCTTCACTCGAACAGCCCCACTACTCACCTTATAAACTCCAATTCCTGCATTAATGAGCATGCACCGGCTGGAGGTGGGCGGCTGTAGATCCTGTGCTGCTGCGAATCCATTTTTGGTACTTCCTTGATTGCTTGTGTTTGGTTTGGCTTCGCTGTTATTGTCCTTGTTAGTTTTGAGAGAAATGGCGCTGGCAGAGGTGGTGATGTCGCCCACAGAGTTCTTGACATCAGGACTGTCCGCAGAGTCCGCTTGTGCACGAATCAGGAGCTGGACAATGTCATTCAGACCAACGTTGTAGTCGAACAATGTCTGGCCATCTTCCATCTGTAAAAAAGAATAAAAAAGTATTACTGCACATACGCTGGAATCAGTTTTAGCTACTAGTGTCACTACTAAACTGAAAATACACTGGTGTATTTTATGTTGACTGAAAGTTGACTGACGGAGTCGTATGGTTATCAAAGCTAGCTCACATTAGCAACAGCTATTTCCTTTAGTGACACCAGGTTTCTATCAGATCAAAACACATCTGATAAAAAAATTACCCACACATTAAAACCCAGTCTAGTGCAGATGCTTTTTTGTTGCCAAGATTAGTAGCTCTGAAGAAAACAAATACAAGAGTAACAAACAGTAACTTAATGGTGGAGAATATAGACGTACTTCAGATAAAAAGTTGCTGCCCAGATGTTTGTACTTACAGAGTACAATGACCAAAAATAAAAACAGCACATGTTGGGAAAATATCCTTTTCTTTTGACAATTCACTCGGTAAGAGCACTGTTCAGTTCATGTCTATGGAACTTTTACCATGTCAGTCTAAAGTTAATAAACCTATAAAGTTTAGGCAGTGAACACTCTGTTGTGAATGGTTTCCTCTGACAATATTCATTCATTGCTTACTCCAGTTTGGGGTTGTATGTGACTGGAACTTATCCCAGTGACCTTGGGCCTTAGGCTGGAAAACACCCTGAACCGTCCTGTGGCCAACTCATCGCAGGATTAACATTAGGGCTGCAACAAGTTAATCGATCGTTTCATCACAACTGATTGATTACCGAAATAATCGCCAACTAATGTAGTAATCGAATAATCGTTAACTGGTCTTTAGATAGATTCCAAACATCCCAGGAGATGTAAAAAAAAGCCTCAGATGGAAAAGAAACGACATGACAAATGTGTAGATTTTGTGTTTTGCTGTAAAAACTGCTTGCATAATCCTTGTGTTGTTATGATGCTTAATTTCAAACTAAATCCTAATACTAATACACTTGATTCTTAATATTAATTATGATACCACATCGATAATTAAAAATGCTCTTACTATAGCAACATGCTATGCAAAACACTGACATTTTCAGCACAAAATACAAAGACTTTCTTTATTAAACATTTTGGTTTTAATCAAATTTTGATAAAACTCAGGATTATTCTAAAATATCAAATGTCGTCCTGTTAATTTTTTTTTTTTTTTTAGTATGATACTTGTTTAAATTAGTACAGTTTTGATACCAGTTTTAGTGTTGATTTGGGTCTGATTTTCTATACGTTTGACAACCTTAAAAGGATCCCTGACTATGAAGATAAATATGGCTTAAATGCTAGTTCTGGCCATGTTTACTAAAATAAATCGCAAAAAAATATATAACTGCTTACTATTTTTATAAAATTGTCATTGTTTTCAAGCCACTGGGAGCAGCCATATTGTCCAGGTGCAATGCATTCTGGGTTGATGATCTCAAATGGTTGCTTTTGGTTGTTGTCATGGTTGCTCCTACCATAGTTGCTCCCTAGGATGTTACCTTGACAACCACCAGAAGACACAGACAACCATTTGATGTCATACCCAAAGCAAAATGGCAGCCTCCATGTAATTTCTTTAAAACACTATTTTAATAAAACTACAAATACTTCCAAGGTATTTATTCTGTATTTATATAAGTGATGATAATAGAAGTGTTTTAGGGTAAACATGTGATTATAGCCAGGGTTCGCTTTAAAATCCACATCTTCAGGACGTCCTCAAGTAACATTACCTCAACTCAAATTTGACAAAAATCTTGAATTCAACTAATCGATTACCAAAAATAATTGTTTGCTGCAGCCCTAGTTAACATGTTAAAGACTTTAGAAATCAGAAGAACATTTCAACAAAGTCATAAAGGGTTAGTTTGTCAATGGAAATGCTAAAGCTTAAAAATTGTAAAATCAATGGCTCTACTCATTGCCACATAATTTAATTTAAATGTCTATGAGTTAGGAGTTAGACCGTGTACCAATCAGAAAGACAACTCAAGCTTCAGTGTGATTGAAGTCACTTGTTCAACAATCAAAAGATGTATCTGTGTTTGAGCAAGAAGCTGTAGGACTGGGCGATATGGCAAAAAATGTATATCACGATTTTCTTGGAGCCAGATTACAATTCTGATTTTATCACAATGTATATATATATTTTTTGCCTTTGAGGTAAAAACAAGTATCTGAGTTCAGAAAGTTCACTGTCAATGGCTAAATCCAGTTGTCAAAGTCTGTCTTGTTGCCAGATATTCAGAGGGAAACATGGGACCGACCAAGCCTTTGAAAATTAATCCCAAAACAAGCAACCTCAGCCCTTCAATTAAAGAGCTTAAAATAATCGATCAACTAAAACATTGTGTGTTGCCACAAAACATGTATTTTAATAGTTTTTCTAATATTAACAACTACTTTTATCCATGTTTCAGTCAAAATGGATATAAAATGGATAAAATTGAAAAGTAGCTAAATATCACCTCTTTTATATCTTCAATGTGCAGCTCAAAAAACCACAACCTTCAAAATGTATTAAAGATAAAAAAAGGGTGAGCTCACGATTCGATATTTATCATGATATTGCCCAGCCCAAAAAGTAACACACACAAAAAGCAGATTAGATTATAATTACATCTTTTCTAGTTCAGGTGATAATTAATTGCCAGTGCCCATTTTAGAAGAAGCTGCTGTAGGTCTTGGTTCTGACTTTAGATCAGTAAACAGCTGGTCCAGAAATGAAAACTAGTACCAGTTAAATACTATTTGTATTTAATGTGCTTTAATCTACTAAAGGCAAGTTACAAAGACAACAAAGACATTTTTAGCTGAAATACAGAAAACACTCGGTAAGGCATCAGGAGAACAACAAAACGAATGCAAACCGCTGAGTAATAAACAATGTGTTGTTATGGAAACAATGGCTAGCTCCCATTTGATGAAAAACTCTGGCACCAGAGCAGAACCGGCTCTGTCAGCTCCTCTGCGGAAAAGAGGGACATTTTATTTACACCATTATCTTACCCGGTCCTCGTCACAAAACATAACAAAGGGTGAAACAAAAAATAGGTTACTTGATTTAGGCAAAAGGATGATCTAGCTCGGTGAAAGAATATACTAGGTAGGTTACTATGACAACCAAGAGAGCACCCCTCCTTTCCGAAAACCATAATCATCAATGCAACCAATACAGACTGCAGCTCTCTCTGTGACGCAATATCAAGACACATTTCATGCATGTTACATCTACAGCGGCTCATTGTACAAGAGCAATAAACAAACAACACAGGTTTATGATTTTAAATATGAGGCTGTCCTCTGGCCCATTGTGCGATCTCCGCAGAGCCACCGCCGCTCACACTTCGTTATTCGACAGTGGGAAACGGTTGAAGCTGTAGCAGTGGTGGAGAAAGCACGCTCGTCTCTATGTGATTTCCCTTTTTTGAAAGTCTTATGAAATGTGGAACGGAGGTGTAGCGCCGCAAACGCAACCACGGTTCACACACTAACCTGACTGTATGAGAGAGTGTGTGATGTCTAATGTGGGCCTTCACATCTAAACAAATACTGTATGTTAAACTAAATGCAGGCTCAAGTTAATGCAATGGTCTGTGTGTAATTTAAGAGAAACATCATAACATTCAGCAGTAGAGCTGTAGGTCTTTAGTCGTTAGTCGATTAATCAGACGATGAAGTCTTGTTCGAAAAAAATTTATTAGTCGACTAATTATTTTATTTAGATTATAAGAAATTTATATTCAACAGTAACAAAATCATTGGTGTGAACTGCCTTTTTTATATAAACACATTGTTTCCTCTTCATTTTCTGCATAAACTATAGTTTGTTGCATGAACTACATAACATTATTAGTCTTTTGAGCAAAGTTTCTTGCAGTTGTCACAACACAACAACACCACAACACCCTTCTCACCCTGGACACAGACTTTTTGAGCCACTCCCCTCGGGCAGGAGGCTACGGTCCATCTGGACCAGAACCTCACGCCACAAGAACAGTTTCTTTCCCTCTGCCGTCGGACTTATGAACACTTTATACAACATTGGACTCATCACATGGTCACTTTACATCTGCCACTTTATTTCTCATAGTATCATCTTTCTACTTACTCTGACAAATTGCAATATTGTGCGATTGCTCTGATTTCTGTTTATATTTTTTATGTCTTCTTAGTACTTGATATTCCCATTCCTTTGCATGCCCTTATATTTTATATTATATTTTAAAGTATTTTTTTATCATAGCTACTATTTTTTCTTTTATACTATCACTTTATTAATGTTATATGTTGCACATTAGCATCGAAGCAAGTGTCTAGTTGTGAATTTTGTAACTCACTGACAATGGCCAATAAAATCTATTCTGATTCTAACATTTCCAACCCGATTTTTATACTAATGAATAAACTTGATTCTCGATACCACAATGAGAATTAGAATGCCCTTTCAAGTAAGTCAGATTTTTATACAATGGACTGACATTTTCAACACAAACTCCATGTTTATGATCAAACATTTTAGTTTCAAACAGTTTTGATGAAACTCAATTATTTTAAAACTGTTCAGAAAATGCAATTTATTTAATTCAATTTTTTTCTTTGCATATATCAGATTTTGTTCAAATGTTTGTTTTGTTTATGTATCTGTCTTTGTTCAAATGATTATTAATTTCGACGCCCAATTTTACTTTTAGCTTCAGAACCTTTGCCACGCCCCCTTTTTAGTTGATTAATCGGTCGATGGGACATGTTTTCAGCCCTATTCAGCAGACAAATACTCTCAAGGAGCTGAAAACAGATTAAATCAGCAAATCACTAACATGTTTGTCTGCAATCTTTATAAATGAATAATAAAGAAAGCACAGTCCAAAAGCCACAGCATTAGGCAAACAATTCAACGGAGCGAGGTATCTAGTCACAGCAAAGAATAATCGCACAAACAGCAGCTACGGACAGACGCTGAAATACTGAACGAGCTTAATGACTTGTTGAATGGACAATAGATTTANGACCTTTATGACCAGGATCGGGACAGACTTTAATAGACCTGGATCTGTACATTAGACTATAGAACCTGATCGGGACACTTTATAGACCTGGACTGGACACTTTATAGAGCGTGACCTGGGAACAAGCTTCATAGACCTGGAGTCTGGACATCTTAAGACCTGGGACCTGGGACACCCTTATAGACATTGGTATCTGGACCTTGTATAGACCTGATCTGGCACTTTGATAGACCTGGATCGGACACCCTTTATAACTGGATCTGGGAAGACACTTAATAGACCAGTGGATTCTGGGACACTTTATAGACCCTGGACTAGCTGGGGAACACTGATATAGCCCTGGATCTTGGACACTCTATACAGAACCTTGGATCTGGGGTACTCTTATAGACCTGACAACTTAGTAGACTGGAACACTTTATAGACCTGGAACCGGACACTTTTAAGCACCTGGATCTGGGACACTGTTATAGGATCCCTGGGATCTGGCAAACTATATAGACCGTGGATCGGGACCTTTATTAGACCTCGAGAGCTCGGGACACATATTAATAGAACCTGATCTGGGTACACTTATAAGACTGGACTGGGACACTTTAAGACTGGAACCTGGGACACTTATAGACTGGATCGACACTTTAAAAGACTCATGGAGCTGGGACAACTTATAGACCCTGGAATCGGGACAACTTTAAGACCTGCGACCTGGCACTTTATAGACTGGACTGACAGACTTTATAGACCTGGATCTGGTAATCACTTTAAATAGACCTGGATCTGGCCACTTATAAGACCTGGATCTGCGGACACGATAGACCTGAGATGGGACACTTTATAGACCGGGACAAACTTAAACTTGGATTGGGACACTTTAAAGAACCTGGACACTTATAGACTGGATCTGACACTTAATGGACCTGGATTGGACACTTTATAACCTGATCTGGACAGGAGCTTTGAGTAGACCTGGACCTGGACCACTTTTAAGAGACCTGACCTGGGAGCACTTTAAAGACTGGACCTGGGACACTTTTATACGACCCTGGACTGGAACACTAAGGGCCTGGATCTGGGACACTTTATAGACCTGGATCTGGGACAGTAGACTTTATAAGACCTGGACCTGGGACACTTTACTGGTGGCTAAGACCTGGATCTGGGACACTTTATAGACCTGGATCTGGGACACCTTTATAGACCTGGATCTGGGGACACTTATAGACCTGGACCTGGGACACTTACGATCCTATAGACTGGACTGATGGGACTTAAACTAAATAGACCTGGACTGGGACACTTTATAGACCTGGATCTGGGACACCTTTATAGACCTGGGATCTGGACACTTTATAGACCTGGATCTGGGACACTTTATAGACCTGGGACACTTATAGAACCTGGGGACACTTTAAGACCTGGACTGGAACTTTATAGACCTGGACTCTGGGACACTTTATAGACCTGACTGGACACTTTATAGACTGGATCTGGGACACTTTATAGACCTGGACCTGGGACTGGGATCTGACCTTTATAGACCTGACTGGACACTTTATAGACTGGACGGGACACTTTATAGACCTGGACTGGGACACTTTATAGACCCTGGATCTGGGACTGGACGGGACACTTTATAGACTGGCTGGGACAGCTCCTGGACGGGACACTTTATAGACCTGGATGTGGGACGCTTTATAGACTGACCTGGGACACTTTATAGACCTGGATCTGACCTTTATAGACCTGGATCTGGGACACTTATAGACTGGATATGGACTTTTATAGACCTTATAGACTGATGGCTGGGACACTTTATAGACCGGATGGACTTTATGGACACTTTATAGACCTGGATCTGGGACACTTTATAGACGTGGACCTAACTTTTATAGACCTGGATCTGGACACTTATAGACCCTGGACCTGGGACACTTTATAGACCTGGATCTGGGACAACTTTATAGAACCTGGATCTGGGACACTTTATAGACCTGGATCTGGGACTATAACTGGACACTTAGACCGGGACACTTAGACTGACTGGACACTTTATAGACCTGGATCTGGACACTTTATGACCTGGACCTGGACACTTAAGACCTGGATCTGGGACATTTTAGACGGACTGGGACCTTATAGACTGGACTGGGACACTTTATAGACTGGATCTGGGACACTTTATAGACCTGGACTGGGACACTTTATAGACCTGGATCTGGACACTTTATAGACCTGGACTGGGACACTTTATAGACCTGGATCTGGACCTTATAGACTGGACTGGGACACTTTATAGACCTGGACTGGGACACTTTATAGACCTGGATCTGGGACACTTTATAGACCTGGACTGGGACACTTTATAGACCTGGACACTTATACTGGCGGACACTTTATAGACCTGGACACTTATAGACCTGGGACACTTTATAACCTGGACTGGGACACTTTATAGACCTGGACACTTATAGACCTGGGACACTTTATAGACCTGGACCTGGGCACTTTATAGACCTGGACGGACTTTATAGACTGGACCTGGGACACTTTATAGACTGGACCTGGGACACTTTATAGACCTGGACTGGGACACTTATAGACCTGATGGGACACTTTATAGACCTGGATGGGACACTTTATAGACCTGGATCTGGGACACTTTATAGACCTGGACCTGGGACACTTTATAGACCTGGACTGGACGGACTTTATAGACTGGACCTGGGACACTTTATAGACCTGGATCTGGGACACTTTATAGACTGACTGGACACTATAGACCTGGACGACTGGACTTTATAGACCTGGACTGGGACACTTTATAGACCTGGACCTGGGACACTTTATAGACCTGGATCTGGGACACTTTATAGACCTGGACCTGGGACACTTTATAGACCTGGATCTGGGACACTTTATAGACCTGGACCTGGGACACTTTATAGACCTGGACTGGTTTATGTTGGACCTTGTTTTAACAAATATTAAAGACTCTCAATGAAAAAATAAGCTTAGACCCCGTTTATCAATTAAAAAAAAACTGCTGGTGTGTGTATGTAGGATGAATAGATTTGGATGGGACACACGTGAGTGTTACTATAGCTCAACACACTGAGCGTCTGCTTGGAGTGCGGCAGGTTGAAAGTTCGAGCCCAGCGCTACACAAAACTTTTTTGTACATTTGTGTCTGGATTTGGATGTTATTTTAGAAATGAAAAATAAACAGATGAAATGCAAACATTTATACAGCTACTAAATACAGTATTGTTGGTTCATTTTCAATAATATCAGTGTTTATTTGTTCATGACACGGTTTCATTTTACACGCATACATGTTTTTGACCAGAAGATGGCGCAGAAGAGCAAACGAACCACTTCTGCGAAGCTCCGGCTCATGTTTCGGTTACACCTGGCAAATGGTTCGAGTTTACAATGAAGCGCCATTTGCCCATCACTAGTTGTATCGGCTCTAAATGTTGCTCTGAACATGGACAGACTTTGGACAAACTGCACCTTAAATAAAGTGATGGAGATGGACTCGACCCTTTCACATGTGATCTGTTTGTAAACATCATCCATCCATTTCTTCTGCTTTATCCAGACTTCAGTCGCTGAGGCAACAGTCTGAGCAGGAAGCCCAGACTTTCTTTTCCCCACTCACACTTTCTCGTGCTCTTCCAGGGAGTCTCGAGGACCAGAACAGCTGAAAGACACTGGCTGTTTCCCAAAGCCTGGTACCTTCCCTGGTCTCCAAAGTCAGTTTTCTGTCTTTTTTCAGCTCAAACTCAGGCTGATGGAATAAACTTCAGATGAACGAGACACAGCTGCATCAAGTGAACAAGACGAAGCAGCAGAACGCATGAGGGAGGGACTTGGACAGATTTTTACTAAGCCTTTTTTATTTGTTTTAATAAGAAAATAAAATACTTCTTTAGTAAAACAAATAAACTAAGCTTACTATAAATCTGTAGTGCTGCTCAGAACACTGTTTTGTTTTTCTTCAGGGAACACTAATATTTATTCAGGTTTGATTTTGAGTTAGAACAAGGTAAGAGCAGTATGGGCTACATTTTTATCACAACCCAAAAAAGAAAACGTCCAATAATTGAATAATTGGTATATTTTTAATCATCCTCATATGTATAACAACATATCACCAACAAAATTACATTTCCCAACCCTGGTTAGAAGTAACGTTATTACTGCAAATATAAACATATACACAGAGTTTATTCATGGACATGTCAAAATGTCACTGTTGTTGTCTGATAACTTAAAATATTTCTTTAAATCTCTTTAAACTCCAAACGCACGCGTCCGTCTGTAAACTCTTCATACAGCAAACTCATTTTCACCCAGAGACTTGGATCTGTGCTGGAGCTGATCTAAACGTGGTTAATATACAGGATTAGCTCAGTGTTAGCTCACGTTTCAGATGAGATACAACACGTTTAGCATAACACCTTTAAGAGTAAATGTGATGCAAATACTGAGAAAACACAGAACTCGTCTGCGATGCTGCTGTGATCCTGTAAAAACACATCAGTGACACATGAGACTGTTATTGATTTAAAACCACAACATGAAACAAGTGTGAGGGTTCAGTCGTCAGGGTCACAGCGCCATCATCAGGCCGTCGTCTGGTATTGTACTGTTTAACAAGTTTAATTTCACTTGAAATCTGTTGTTTATGTAAAGTCGATCACTGCCTCTAGTGGAGGCGCTTGGTATAGGTTTTGTTTTGCTTCATTTCCTTTCACACATGGTCAGCGCAGCTCACGGTGCAAACAGTCAAATGATCCCGTTCTCAGCCTTGGGGTGTCTTGTCTGTAAGTTGATCACTGTATTGTTTTGTAAAAGTGTTTTATTTGCAAAATAAGTCTAAAGGTAAAATTTAAGTAGTAAGTCAGTGCTTGTGAAAAACGTTAGCTTCAGTTAGCTTCAGTTAGCTTCAGTTAGCTTGTTACAACACATTTGCTTGTATTTTTCACATGTAGCTTCACATTCAACGTTTTATTTGCTTTATCAAACATGTATTTTTGTTGTGAAATGTATGAAAGGTACATGTAACAGTAAAATTATAATTAGTCATAATTGTGTAACAAGGTACAAGTTCATACAGACGTTTTACTTGTGTACTTAGCTTAGCCTACATGTGTACATGTTATTAACACACGTTTCTTGTGTTGTGTGTGTTCTGTTTCAGTTTTACAAATTCAAAAAGACAAAAAGATAAATTCAAAAATACAAAAGTCAATGAGAGAAAGAATGTTAACAAAGAGACAAGATGTAGAGAAAATGCCAGTAAAACAAGTTTCTTCTACATTGGTCGTCGACTCTCTTTTTGGTTGTTCGCTGTCTGTCTAGCCCTGGTAGAGAGACGCCATAGTGAGGACAGAACAGGTATTGATAGAAAATACTATTTGTAGGTTTCTGATCCGAATGCATATACATGTTGAAATGTGTTATAGATGCATTTGAACCATGTTGGACTTCAAAATATACAATCTGCTGGAATAGTTTTAACTGAATGAGATTAGCTTGTTTACACACTGTAGAATATTTAACTGGGTTTAAGGCATTTCTAAACTGTTCTTAGGCAATGATTTGACTCAATATAAGAAGTTATGTCTTCAAACGAAAGCAAAACAGTTTGAAACAAGGGAAATAATCTAGATCTATAAACAATTCATTGATTAATTTTCTCCCGCTTGTTTTCGTTAGGGGTCGCAGGTGACTGAAACTTATCCCAGTGATTTTGGGCCTTAGCGGGGAACACTCTGGACAGTGGTCAGCTTGTGGAAGAGTTGGACACAAACGATCATTCACTCTTCATTCATTCACAGGGGAAGTTTACAGTGATGTACGTGCATGTTCTCCCTGGTGAGAGAGACACAAACGGTTAATCCAGGCCTTCAGACATTTGCACTAGAATCACAGACACGAGACATGGACCAAGCCTTAGAAAAAAAGCCCCCAAACAAGTCCTTCTCTCCCTTGATGTGAGAGGAAAGCAGGGAAGCAGTGTCTGATTGGTGGATGCGAGCGTTTGCTTGAAAGTTCAGCAGAGCCCAACTCTGGTGTCGACACCTGATGAGGCCAAAGCGTTCGCCGCAGGTTTGAGCGTCCACTCCACAAGACGCAGCATCAGCAGACGCCTGAACAATGAATTTCAATGCCCTAGACGCCAGTTAGCGACGCAAATTCAACAGGAGCCCCAAGACACAGATTCAGATTGACTAAAGGGTATTTCATGTTGCCTGCACGTTTTTCTAAGGGTTTTTATATATAGCACTTTTATTATTTATTTTTTTTTGTATGGTTATGGTTCACTGTAAATAACAATATTTATTATTCTAAATGCTAATGTTAATTATTCACTGTTTTAATATATTGTTATCCGTGACCCGGATAGGGAAGGTCACGTGAGCGCAGGTTAGTCCTCCACACACCTGTTTAAAATGAGCGCAAAATTAAGAGTCAATATACTTGTGAAGCGGAGCAGACTCGCGTCTGTTGCTCCATAAGCATTATTCGTTTGTTTGAGCTGTAAGTACATTTTTATCTGTCACTTGTATCCTAAATCTTTTATTTATACTACATTACAGTTGTTTTTTCTGTTTGTGTTTTTCACTTAGGGCTCTTTAATGCTACTGTTAATTTGCACATTTTGAAACATGTGAATAAATGGATGGAAAAAGGAAAAAAGGAATCTTAAGCATTCATTTCCCAAGGGTGCAAAATCTTGGTGTTTCTGCCCAGTTAGGATCAAGTTGACAAAGCAACAGTGAAACTACAACGCAGATCGTGTGTGAATTCATGAATGAACTGCTACGAGTCATGCTAACGAGGAGCTAACACGGAGCTAAAAGCTAACAGCGGCTAAGCACAGTGCTAGACACGGAGGACAGCGCAGCAAAATAAGCAATAACCAAAGCTAAGGAAAAAAAACTTTTCAGTCATGTCGCCTCACAACAAATGTCCGCTGCTTGGGAGAATGTGTTGGAGGAGATTGAGGAAAAGCTAATTAACTTACCTGCTTTGGAGCTTACTAATATTTGCACAATGTTAAAAGCAAATGTGGACGATGATGACAAGGACTCACCTCGTAAGTTGAGAAGGCTCATACTTAAGCATTTAGAGTGTGATGAGGTCATTAAGCTTGAAGATGAAGGAATGTCTTTATTGTTAAAAGTGAATGATAAAATTGATGAATTAAAGACGCTGTCAAAGTCTGGTCCAACAGCGCCACAGCACACCCTGGTGGACAATGTGAGTACTGCACCCAACACTCAGTCTGCAGCAAACCAAGTTACTCCAGCTCATGTTTCCACTACTACAGCTAATTTGCCTGAAAGAACTTTTACACAGCCAATGTACAGAAAAGACTTTAAGATAATTGGGCAAATTGGGGAACATAATCAAAAAGATAAATTGGGGTTTGCTAGTTTGGACAGACAAATTACAAAAGCAATAAAGAAAGGATATGATGAATTTGAAATAATTGATGCAGTGATTCAAGCTATTGTTCCTGGCACACAATTAAGAAGTTACCTTGAGAGTAGGGATGATTTGACACTGCCAACGCTGAAACAAATATTAAGAACTCATTTTGTTGAAAAAGATTCCACTGAGCTGTACCACTCACTAACTCGTGCTGCCCAAGATCCAAAAGAGATCCTGTCCAGTTTTTAGTCAGAGCTATGGACCTGAGGCAACAAATTCACTTTGCCTCAGAGAGAGCAGCTACAGGGCTACAGTACAGTGCAGAGCTAATCCAAAATCAGTTTTTGCAGACAATACTCACTGGCCTCCAAGATGACACCATCCGCACGGACCTGAAGCCATACTTGCAAAATCCCCAAGTAACTGATGAAGTCCTGCTGGAGAAGATGACTGCTGCCTACAACCTGGAAATGGAGAGAAAGAGCAAGTTGTCCATGAAGGCCAGAGTCAAGGTGTCGGCTGTGAGTCATGAGTCAAGTCCAGTTTCAGAGAACCGCAGTTACCAAGGTAACCCCACAGTCCACAAGCAGCAAGAACAAGTCCAGAAACGTGACACACTGCTGGAGAAGGTGGAACAGGGGAACAAGGCTATATGTGAGGCCATCCAGAACCTCACCACACAGCTGTCCAGCCTACAACAGCCACCCAGACAAAGCTACAATAGACCACAACAGCGAACACGCATCACCAGACAGTGTCGACAGTGCCAGCAGTCCAACCCAGGAGGAAGATGTGACCACTGCTATAAGTGTGGTAGCTCTGACCACTGGGCCATTGGCTGCCGGCGAGTCCCCAGAAACTCCACAGCCTCAGTCAATAAAGTCGAGACCTCGGTACATCTTGGTAAGACGCAACACTTCTGCACCACTGCACCCCTCACTGGCAAACAACAACAAACAGCCAAGCTAGTGGGGAGGAGGTGTTTAGTTCAAGCCACACTGAACAACATGAACACCAAAGTGCTGTGGGACACCGGCTCACAAGTTTCCATCATCGGAGCGAGTGGAAGCAGAACCACCTACCAGATGTTGCGGTGAGGCCAGTGCGGAGTTACTGGGGAAGGAGGATTGGACCTGTCTGCGGCTAATGGCACTCAAATCCCATACCAAGGATGGATTGAAGTGGAGTTTACGCTGTCTTCAAATGCGGTGGCTGGAATGAGCGAAAGGTCAGTTGTAGTCCCCATTCTCATAGCCAGTACTGAACTAGAACGTCCGATAATTGGATTTAACGTAATTGAAGAGCTAGCTTTAACAAATGACAACACTGAGAGCTGTGTGCCTGCTGGTCACATGGTCAAGAAGCTGTGTTCTGCTCTGGAGGTGGGACAGAAGACCGCTAGAGCTGTTCTGTCAGTACTAAAGAAGCAGTCTCCAGCAGAGCAGTCCCACATCGCACGTCTGGGAAGGCTGCCCATCACTGTCCCAAAGAACAAGGCCATTCAAGTCCAGTGTAATTATCTTCAGCAAGGTATGTTCAGTGGAGCCAACGTCATGCTGGAGCCACATCCAGAGGCACCGTGGCCCACAGGAATTAAAGTAAGAGAGCAACTTATTCATCTTCCTGATGCCAATACAAGAATAAAAGTAACTGTTGAAAATGTGACTGACTGTAACATTACTCTTTGTGGCCGCACAACATTAGGCTGGCTACACAGTGTGGATGCAGTCTACCCACTGGATGCTAAGCCACCACACAGTGGCACCTCATCGCTGGAGCAGCCCAGTCAAACGCCACAAGGGGAGCCCTGGGACCCGCCTGTGGACTTAAGTCACCTCTCCGCGGAGCAGCAGCAAAAGGTGCGTGAAATGCTAAGGGAGGAGTGTGACGTGTTTGGTCGAGATGAGTGGGATGCTGGCTGTGTAACTGACTTACAAATGGATATTAACCTGAAAGATCATATTCCAGTGCAAAGAACATATAATGCCATTCCAAGACACCTGTATCAAGAGGTCAAAGCGCATATCCAAGACTTATTGAACAGAGGCTGGATTCAGAAATCTTATTCTTCGTACTCATCACCAGTTGTTTGTGTCAGGAAAAAGGACGGCAGTCTGCGTTTGTGCATTGACTACAGGCTGTTAAATGAAAAGACCCTCCCGGATCGTCATCCAATCCCAAGAATCCAAGAGATTCTGGAGAGCCTCGGTGGAAACAAGTGGTTCACAGTGCTGGATCAAGGTAAAGCATACCATCAGGGCTTCATGAGTGAGAAGAGCAGGCCATATACAGCCTTTATTACACCATGGGGACTCTATGAGTGGGTCAGGATCCATTTGGCCTTTCAAACGCCCCAGCTGCTTTTCAACGGCATATGGAGGAATGTCTGGGAGACCTTCGGGATGAAGTCTGTGTTCCATATCTGGACGACGTCCTCGTCTTCAGCAGCACCTTCGAACAACATGTGCACAACGTTAGACAAGTCCTGCAAAAACAACGAATGAGTGGAATCAAGCTAAGAGCAGAAAAGTGTGATTTCTTCAAACCACAAGTCACCTACGTTGGGCGTGTCATCTCCGCAGAGGGCTATCGGATGAACCCGAAGGAGGTGGAAGCAGTGAGGGCGCTCGTCCATCAAACCCCAGCAACCGTCAGAGAGGTGAGAAAGCTTCTTGGTTTTTTGAGTTATTATCGAACCTATATCAAAGATTTCTCAATAACAGCTAAACCTCTGTACGAGTTGCTTACTTTGCCCAAAGGTCAGCCTAAATCCAGCCCAAAGAAGAAGGCAACCAAGCGCTCCAGTGCCCAGCTTCCTCCCTCCTCTCCTGTGCAGTGGACTGAGAGACACAAAGCAGTCTTGGAGACTATCGTAAACCAGCTGACAAATCCACCTGTCTTGGCGTATCCTGACTTTGAGCGGCCATTTATCCTCCACGTTGACGCCTCTGAAGATGGTCTCGGTGCGGTGCTGTACCAGCGTCAAGATGGCGGCCTGCGTGTTATTGGCTATGGATCCAGGACCCTCTCACCGGCCGAAAAGAACTACAAGCTGCACTCTGGTAAATTAGAATTCCTTGCACTCAAATGGGCCATCACTGACCGGTTCCGGGACTACCTTTTCCACGCACCCCACTTCACAGTCTACAGCGACAATAACCCACTCACTTATGTCATGAAGTCTGCCAAACTCAACGCCACTGGACATCGCTGGGTCGCAGAGCTGGCAGACTACAGATTCACCCTGAAATACAGACCCGGAACAGCCAACCGAGACGCTGACTTCTTGTCCCGCACTCAAAAGCCCATTGAGAGCATCATCCGACAGTGCACCGAGGAATGTGAGCCAGAAGTGATGGACAGCATCGGACAGGCCCTCAGAACGAGCCAGACAGGTGAGATAAACTGGATTTCTGCTGTCACTTGTAATGCTGATGTCTTACCTCCAGATGGCGGCATTCTACCACCTACCAAGTCCCTCTCAACTGATGACATCAGAGCCAGGCAAGACACTGATCCAGTCATTAAGAGAGTCGCCACTCTGAAGAGAACGCACGCTTACCTGAAGTACAAAGATAAAGCAGCCGAAGACGAGCAAGTCCGGGTGTTGCTGAGGGAGTGGCCAAGACTGGTGTTGGATGAAGACGGGCTCCTATGGAGGAAGATAAGTGGAAGAATGCAGCTGGTGGTGCCAGAGTCCATGAAGCCCCTGGTGTACAAGTGCCTGCACGAGGAGATGGGACACTTGGGAGCGGATAGGATGGTGGCTCTAGCTCGAGAGCGCTTCTTCTGGCCGAAGATGAGGCAGGAAATGGAGCACTACGTCACGCAAGTCTGCAGCTGCTTAAAGAAGAAAAGGCCAAACAGAGTCACAAGAACACCGCTGCAAAGCATCGAGACCTCTGCACCATTTGAGATGATCTCAATTGACTTTGTACATCTGGAGAGATGCAAAGGAGGTGAAGAATACATCTTGGTACTTGTGGACCATTTCACCAAGTATGCCCAAGCGTATGCCACCAAAGACAAGGCTGGGAAAACTGCTGCCAGGAAGATCTTTGATGACTTCATCCACGTTTTGGTTTTCCAGCAAAGATCCACCATGACCAAGGACGAGAGTTTGAAAACCAACTGTTTGAAAAACTTCAAAAGTACTGCGGCATTCAGCACTCCCGCACCACACCGTACCACCCCCAAGGCAATCCTGCAGAACGTTTCAACAGGACTCTGTTAAGCATGCTGAGGACATTGGAGGAAACTGAAAAGACGAGATGGAAGGAGCACCTAAATAGGGTCGTGCATGCCTACAATTCCACCATCCATGAGGCAACAGGCTACTCTCCGTTCTTCTTGCTCTTCGGACGTGAACCAACACTCCCAGTGGACCTCCTGCTCCCAAGGAAAGCTGATGACACCAAGAAGCAGACTCCTGCTGGCTACGCAGAGAAATGGAAACAGGCAATGCAGGAAGCATATGCCATTGCTCTCAAAAACATGAAGAAGTCTGCAAAAAGAGGACAGACCTACTACAACCAGCGTGCCTGGAGCTCTACACTCAAGCCTGGTGATCACGTGCTGGTGAGAAATCTGACCCCTCGAGGCGGTCCAGGAAAGCTACGGAACCACTGGGAGGATGCAGTCCATGTGGTGGTTGAGAGCAAAAGCCCTGTCTATGTGGTGGAGCCTCTAAATGCTGCGGGAAGAAGACGTGTGCTGCACAGGAACCTGCTTCTACCCTGTCCCTATCTGGTCGACAATGCTCCAGTCATCACCAGCCCAAAAAGAAAAAGCAGGAGACCCAGAGCAACACCAGAGAGGAGAGCAAGGTATTACCAACAGCCGGACGACTCTGAGAGCTCCAGTGACGACTACCACCTCTTCATCCCTCCACAACCTGCTCATCTGCCCCTGAACCCCACGGCTAGTGAGTTCCAGCCCCGAGCCCAGATGGCCAAAACACCAGAGCCAAGAGCAGTGTCTGAAGCTGAGGAGGTTGTTCCAGAGGAGGTTGTCCCGGAGGAGGAGCAAGAGCAGGAAGCTGTCATGCCAGAGTCTGAAGAGTCTTCCGACACCTCTGAGGACCCTGAGCCACCTCGCACCAGACCCATCCGGTCCCGGCAGCCCAGACGTCTCTTCACGTACAACAGGCTGGGTGAGCCAACGATCCAGGAGCTGCAGAGCTGTCCTGTCGGTGTGTCCAGACCAGCGAGGGTCCGAGGCGGCTTCTTCACCTCTCAAACAACGCTATATCCTTTTTAGTTACCAGTCATAATGCAGTAATAAACAAGCACTTTATCAAGTAACAGTTTGAGCACTTTTAGAACTAGCACTTTACACTTTGCACTTTAAAGTAATGAGCTCGTGCAATAGTTAATGTGCAATAGTAGTTTACATCATGTACTTTTATTAGGGTTTTAATCAGTACATGTTTGTTATTTAGTCCTTGTTTCAACATGGTCATGTTTTGTATACTTATGGGTACAAAAGGTATTTTCCTTGAGTCAGTCAAGTAGATTGGGGGCGCCACCAACTCTGCATGGATCGACCTGCCCTGCCACACAATGGAACGTTATTCTTGTGTTATTACCATGTAAAGGACTGTTACATTTGCTACTGTTACCTTGTTTGAGTG
Organism: Mugilogobius chulae; assembly: GCA_038363315.1. NCBI lineage: Eukaryota > Metazoa > Chordata > Actinopteri > Gobiiformes > Gobiidae > Mugilogobius > Mugilogobius chulae. The sequence continues at coordinate 13,211,177 of CM076409.1, forward strand.
CAGTGCTGGTAATGCTAAAAAGGGAAATGTTTGGGTCAACATTTTTTTTAGTGGGGGAGGGTGTTGCCTGCACGTTTTTCTAAGGGTTTTTATATATAGCACTTTTATTATTTTTTTGTATGGTTATGGTTCACTGTAAATAACAATATTTATTATTCTAAATGCTAATGTTAATTAGTCACTGTTTTAATATATTGTTATCCGTGACCCGGATAGGGAAGGTCACGTGAGCGCAGGTTAGTCCTCCACACACCTGTTTAAAATGAGCGCAAAATTAAGAGTCAATATACTTGTGAAGCGGAGCAGACTCGCGTCTGTTGCTCCATAAGCATTATTCGTTTGTTTGAGCTGTAAGTACATTTTTATATCTGTCACTTGTATCCTAAATCTTTTATTTATACTACATTACAGTTGTTTTTTCTGTTTGTGTTTTTCACTTAGGGCTCTTTAATGCTACTGTTAATTTGCACATTTTGAAACATGTGAATAAATGGATGGAAAAAGGAAAAAAGGAATCTTAAGCATTCATTTCCCAAGGGTGCAAAATAAACACTGGACCCAGTCTGGGGACTTACAAACTGCTGCTTAGTTTGCACAATATTTATTGATATGATATGTTTTGTTTTGTCGGTGCTACACAACATAATGAAAGCTCTTAATCCATGAATAAATATATATAAAAAAAAAACAAAAAAAAAAAAAACACGCTGAAATTAAAAAAAAGAAGAAGGAAAAAACAGGGAAGAAAGGAAAAGGGTGGAAATAAAAAAGTCACCATTTCGAGACGTCACATGCGCCTGAGTGCGCAGGCTTGAATGAGAACACAATAATGGCTGTAGGCTTTTGAAAGACACACTATGTTTAGGAAATAGAGATGGCACTTAATAGAAACTGTTGTCCATAGTTAATTATGTAAAATAGTTGTTTGAGTGCTAACTGTTGTTTAGCTGCAGGATGTGTTGATGGACGCTCATTCACTGTTTTTCTATTGTGTCTTCTTTACCATCCACCTGGCCGAGATGAGGAGATGTCTGCATAAGATTCTGTCTGCCGGACTTGGACCTTTTGCTGCCACATTTTACTCGGCATGGCAGTGTTTGGAGGCCCCAGACCCGCTCTATAGCAGGCTAACGCGACTAGCTGTGTGTGGTGGATGCTAAACGTGCTAAAGACACAGAGGTGGTGCCTGTCCAAAAGACGCACGAACACAAGGTTTGAAGGCTACACTTTTAACACTGTCATCTGCTGAAACTTTATTTGTGATAATCCAAATTGTTTACAAGAACTTGATATAACTTTGTTGTGTTGCCAAAAACCGCTAAAGCTAACTTAAACTAGCAGAAAACGTTAATCAATCACAGATACATCTGCAAATCATTGTTATTGTTATTGTGGTACAGTAGCTTACACCAAATGGCTCATTTTAATCATCATCATCATTACGTGATACTAACGCAGCATTTAACATTTACTGACATTTTATTTGCTTATAACAAAATAATAACACATTATAATTTGTTCTTCTTCAGGTGACTGAAACATGGAGCAAAAACCAGGGACAGATGAAATATCTGCTGACATGACACACAAAGCTCAAGGTCCAACCCTGGACAACTCAAATCCCAAATGGATAACAAGTACACTCCCTGATGAACATGGTAGCTGGACTCATAGAGCTGAGCCTTTTCACTGTCAGGATGACAGTGGGGGTGTTTTCACAGAGGATGATCACTTTGCACTCAGTAATGATGGTATGTCTGAGTTAAGTGACATCTCACTCACGGAGGTGTGTATATCATCAAACACAAAGGTTGTAAAAGAAGAAATGAACTATGAAGTTCAGCAAGCATATAGAATATTTAATGAATTCCTCACAGAAAAACACAAAGTCACAACCAGTCCATTCTTGCATCTAGTAGTAAATGAGGATCAGGAGACCCAGCATGGCTTTGGGGATCAAAGCAGGAGCCCAGTTAATGTCCGACAGTCCATGTGCTTACACAGAATGGAAGAAAAGTTTATCCAGCAAGAATATGAGACCATAACAGAGTTTGTTGCAGACTTCAGACTAATGTTGGAGAACTGTTATCGCTGTCATGGCGTTGACCACTGGCTCTCCAAACAAGCACAGAAACTGGAAATAATGCTAGAGCAGAAGTTAACACTGCTGTCCAGGTCAGTGATGGTTTATTACATGTGATGGTCAATCTATAAAGACAGTCTGCCTTCCTGTAATCTACAATGTTAAAGGCAAAATGTAATATTTTCTATCAGACACTATATAAAGTACTTATTTATATCTTTTGACTTACTGAGAAATATTTTCTAATACTCAGGAAACTGCGTGAAAAAACAACTCTTGCTGTGACTTCAAAAGGACGGTTTGGTGTCGGAGAAGAACGAGCTTCTTCATCTTCTACCAGAAGGAGACAAACTCGGAGAATAAAAACATTAAATGTGGGTGGGCAAGAATCTATTATGGTACAAGCTCTGAGGATGGAAGAGCAACAAAGAACCAGGAAGAAAAAAGGTGTGTGGTTACTATAAATATATGCTATATGTCATTTATACAAGTGTAAATACTTCACTACTGTAGAGAACTCAAGTAGAAACGTATTTTTTTCTCTTCACAGACTGCGTGAACTTGAAAAGAAAGAGGCAGAAGAATGTCAGCCAAAGAGATGGATGAGTGGGAGCAGAACTTGTTATCTCAGGCTTCCCCTCACTCTGTTGAGACTCTTTGGGAGCTGCCAGCGATAGGACACTTTCTCTGCTTGGCTCAAACGGCTCTTAATCTCCCAGAGATAGTGTTTTTTGAGCTCGAGCGGTGCCTTCTGATGCCTCGCTGCAGCATTCTCCTGTCCAAAATTATGTCTTCCCTGCTCTGTTCACCACAGAGGAGGTCTACTTTGCATCGTCGCCCAGTTCTACCTTACAGACGCTGGGAGTCTGAGCTCAGACAAAGGGGTTAAGGGCTGGTATCAATCTGTGGGATCGTCCCATGATCAGACCGCTCGAGCTGAGCTGCTTGGTCTCTGTCACCAGTTTTTACTGTTCTTGGGGAAAGCAGTCCTCTGGAGGCAAAAGCTTTTCACATGCTGCCTTTTTACCAGCGCGTTTGGCTTCTAAAGGGTTTGTGTGACCATGTGTATGAAACACAGAAGGACATACAAGTTGCTGTGCTGGCCCAGCCTATTCATGAATGTAGGAGTCAATTTTGGCTATGATAGCAAAGAGAATGCATTCATACACTTCCCACACTTTTGTGGAGCAGACCTGAGGATTTACTGTCAAAGTCCCTGCACACCCCCAATCTTTCCCTTACCTCCTGTTTTTGTAAAAAAGGTCGAAATGTTGCACAAGAAAGAGGAGGAGATGCCGTCTATTGTCAAACACACTACTGAGGTTCATCTAACTAAAACTGGTGAGAAAACCAGTTAAAGCGGAGATTAACATAAATTATAAAACAGAAACTACTGATGGAGAAGAAGTGGACAGATGCCATTCTTGGACACCAAACCCAATGGAGCACTTTCAGAAACCAAATGATGAAGACACTAGTGATGAATGTAAAGTAGAGCCGCACACTAACTCTTCACCAACTAAAAAACCTGTCAAGAAACGTCTTTTAATAGAAGACAAGTGTGAGTTTGATTATAAATCCAAAATACTCAAAAAGGAAATGGGTAGTTTGTGTCCTTTATACTGCTGTAGCGATGAAGAGCATTGCTATACGGGAATATCACCTGCAGTACCTGTGTCCCAGTTACAAAACACAAGGACTGCACCGGGAAGTGTTGCACAAAGAGACCAAAGACCAGGCAGCTGCGGATACGCGGAGCAAATGTCCTCAGACTCCAGCCGCACTTCATGTGAGGAGAAAGCTCACGACAAAATCTTGACTAAGAAAAAGAAATGGAGAAAAAAGAAATGAGAGAACAGCCGTCGAGCGTAAAACCTGATCAGGAGAGGTCACAGTCTGCAGCGGCAAACAAGTGCGCTGAAACCAAGAACATGAGGCGAAAACACACAGGAGGTGGGTTATTTATTTATTCACCTTAATTTGACTTTTAATTATTTTATGATGGAATGTTTCTTGACAGATAAAGCTCTCATTCACTCTAAGAAAATAAAAAATGAATCGTTTGCTGGACCATCTTTTAAGGTAAACATTATTAAGTAGTTAAAATATAAACAATTGCCTAACTTTATGTCATGTTTATTCATAGTTAATATGCAGCAACCTCGATGATTTACGAGAGTTAATTAATAAAACAGAGGATGAACTTGATGCTCTGGAAAGCTCGAAAAAGAAAATGGTAATGGCGCTTTATTATCACATAATTTCTAAATCAAAGCGAAATCACAAATGTTTTAAATGTCGTACACAGAATCGGTGGTATTGCAGAAGAGAAGCGGTCAAAGAACTTCACAGCACTTTGGTCAGATTATTGAATGAGCTTATTCCCTGGGAACCTAAACTAATCAAAGCATATCAAAGAAACAGGTATAAAATAATGTTAAATATAGTTCAAAACATGCATGTAATATCCAATGTTTCTGTCATGATTTGTTATTTAATTTAGGCTACGTTTAAAGAAGGAATTTGAGGTCTTCAAAAGTCATCCAGAGTACAGCAACTTTGTGCGAGAGGAGTCCGTTTCATCATCTTCCTCCTCTCGTCATCGTCGTCTGATGATGAGGATGGCCACATGCCGTTTGAACAGCGCAGTCGATCAGGAGATGAAGATCCAGAGCACGTACTTCCTCGAAGGCTTGGAGGTAATAATGCTTTAAGATCTTAATGTTAAAAAAGTGATGTTTGAGGCACTTTTGGTGAGCAAATGATAGTATTTTTATGCCAACGTGTTTTTGACTCAGCAAGTTTTTATCAGCACAGTATTCATTCGTTCGTTCATTCATTTATTCATTCATTCATTATTTTACAAGATAAGTCAATTGAGAACAATTTTTTATTTACAAGGAGGACCTGGTAAGTCCTTCATTATCAAACCCCTGACATGAGTAAAAGTTAAGATAAGCGTCATTTAAGGCCTGGATTAAAAGCAGGAAATTAATATACAGTGTGTTCAGAAAATGTGGAGACAAAGGAACAATTCTTAAGTTGTTTTTAAGCATTGTTACACATATTAACTTTTTTTTATCTTATCCTTGTTCCACCTGAGCAAACATGAAATACAGTATTAGAATTTTCTTTATTAAGTTGCTATGTTTTAAAAACTGAATATTCAATTCATATTTTCAGGAACCCTAAAGGATTTGTCCGGTGACCTGTCAGCTGCAGATACTCCTGTGACTCACATAAATTATGATCGTCAAAAGCAAGCTCTGTCTACTACAAATGCCCATTTGGATCAGTCTCTCAAGAACACTTGTAATTCTGAACTAAATAATCAGTCACACTCTTCTCAGAAAAAAACAGTTCAATTGATAAACATCTGCCAGACGTCGAGTGGACAACCCAAAAGTTACACACCAATCCCAACTCTGCTGGCCAAAAGTGTTGGTAACAAAGTGACTTTAATGAAGCAGCCAGCTGATCATTTAGAAATCGACTGTGGACATGGGGACACTAAAGGAACTGTCGTCTCCACTGGGGACACCAGTCTGTTAAAGCTGAACAGTTCATCTGCTCCTCCACAGAACTGTCAGCAAAAACATGATGTGTTTTATACTCTTCAAAATGAATCAAATCAACTCGTTGGCAGCTCCAACTCTAATGTGAGATGTGAGGAAGTAAAACCTCAGCAAGTCTTTGTGACTTCTAATATTATCCACCAGACTGATAAAAAAGTGACTTTGTTACAACAGCAGTTTAAAAGTAACACAGAAATGGATAATGCATTGTTCTTGTCCACTGATGTGGCCGGTTTTGCGATTCCTGAGGATGGAACACTTAAGCCAGTACCTCCCTCTAAAAACACTGGACAAACAGAGACCAGTTTATGTTCCAGTAATGTTCCTAGTTTCCTCAGGTCCCAATCGGGTGCATTTAGCAGTGTGAGTTCCAAATGTGATGTTCAAACTACCACACCTCACTGTACACTTACAATCACTCCTTCAAGCATTTCAAAGTCTACGGACTCTAAACAGGAACTTAAGACTGTGTGCATCCGAGAATCACAGTCAATACTTGTTACAACCAGAGGCGGAAACACAGGCATTGTCAAAGTGCAAAAGTCTTCAGATCACACTGGTGGTTTCTCAAAAAGTCCAACCATAACCATTTCACCGCAGTTCCAAGCCTTTTTAGTCTCCAAAGCTTCCCCTGTTCTTTCTTCCAACTCCGGTCGGTCTGGCGCAACTGCAACTACTGCCTCAACTGTCCAAACTGGTGCTGAAATATCCAGCGTCAGCCTCAACCAAGAAGTGAGCAAGTCATTAAACACTGCAAAATGTCTGGGACTCACTGATTTGAGTTGCAGTCTATCAACGTTCAATCCTGGCAAACCGGTAACTGCAGCGTCGTGTCCTCTTGCTGTGGTGAAAAATAAAAATCCATCTTTTAGCAGCCTCGTCACAGCCCCCAGCGTGACAGCAGCAGCAGACGTCATCAGCAAACCCAGTCTATATCAAACGAATAAAGACGATGCATCGCAAATTGCAAAACTATTTTTAATCAGCCCCTCATCTTCCAAAGACGTCAATGTTTCTTGCAGCAAAACATCTTCCGCTCCGGTCGTGCTTGTCAACCAGCAAACCGCCACAGAACAGTCATCTTTGATTCCTTTACAATGCATCAACACTGTCCTGAAGCCGGCTACAGCCTCAGCGATGATGGCGTCTTCAGCCACTCCGAACATGAGCGTCCACACGAGCCCGGTCCACTCTGCCTCTGTTCCCAAAAACAAGGCTATTTTTGTATCGTCAGGTGTGTATTTTTGGCAATTTTTCAGTAAAACATAGTGATCATAAGTTAAGATTTTACCTAAAAATGTCTTTGTTTTCACCCAGTTTGTCATATTAATGAGATGAGGTTTATAATAGTCTATTGTCCAGTAAATCTGACATATTTAGAGGTCATTCCAAAACTGCTACCTAGCAACCATATTGTGAAATAAATGAAAATGGAAATAAATGACACAGTAGTTGCAATTTGACAAATGATAATGTCTTGCAGAACTTAAATTTTGCTAAATGATTGTTTAAACTCCCAGGAAACTGTCAGCTGTGTGTTTAATTAATTCCTGTAATGGGTTAGGGTTAGAGTTAATAAAAGAAAAGCTGTGGGTAGCGCATCATGGATTCTCATGTGTAAAACAATAGTGTACCCAGTCAGGTGCTCATTGGAGATAAATACAATTACAAATAAAATAGAAAATGCCAAAATGATAGAAAAGGCAAAACAACTCCAAGGCACTCTTGACTGTTATGATTAAAAAGCCTTTCTTAGTACATGGCTATTAGTTAAAAAAAACGCACTAACGCGTTTCTGCTCAGATGAGCCTTCTTCAGGGTGCATTATAGAGTTAACTTGTATTTGTCATTTGACTTTTTTTTCATAATTTGCATCACACTATTATGTAAAACTATGTTACATATTTATTTATCAAAAGGACTATCACACCAAACTAAGCAGAACAAGAAAAATGTGATAATCTGGATTATTAGATTTAAAGATTAATTTAAAGTTGACTTTAACGTCACTATATCCAGGAACAGATACAGTATTTTATTCTACTCCAATAAATTCTTTCAAAGGACTGTAAATACTAAAGTACTGTGGAGGTTATTTTTCAACCGGTTAAAGTTGACACGCAGCCTAAAGATTTTGAGAAGTCTTAGCCTTTTGCAAACAAAAAATATACATATTAAGTCTGGAAGCATTAAGAAATTGAAAAATAGGTCAACACATTTCACTTTTTTGCACAGAAGAGTATAGTTTAACTTTTTTTTTTGTCTAAATAGGCCTATTACTTTTATTGACATACATTTTGCTTCAATCTGTACATTTGCTGAATTAACAACCAGCAACAACAACAACAACAACAACAACAACAACAACAACAACAACAGACATGTAACCATTTCCTATATCTGCTTCTACAGGAGCCTCCTCTGACCCTGTCCAGTTCCCCTGCCTGATCACCACCTCCATTTCACCGGACGCACAGTCTTCTACCAAATGTCGTGATACAGAACAAGTGGTAACCACTACAGCACAAACTGTCTCCACAGATTCAAATGTAATCTCAAGTGTTCCTGCTCCTGCCACATCACTCTCTAGTTTAAAGCACCTTGGCATTTCTTCCATAACTATAAATTCTCAGATTGGAAACTTGACATGCCCTAGCATCAAGTCTTTAACAGCTGAAAATCCAAAGGTAAAGCATGGATTTTCAAATATAATTTGGTCCAGCAACTCAAAGGTGCATCCAGTAACACCACTAAGTAACCAAAATCCAGCCGCAGCTATGAATCTAAAACACAAGTCTCCAAAAAATCCAAATAATCTTGTTGAAGAAACCTCTAGACCTCTGTCTGAAGTTTCTCAAATTACCAAGGGTTTATTTACGAAAACTACTACTACATCATCTGCGACGTCTCCTACCAGTTCAAACCAACAGCAAATAGTTATCAACACCTCCTCACGCCTCGCTGGTGGCACACGGATTGTTCTCAATAATGCTCACTTTGTGGTCCCTCCTCAAGGTTTAGCTCCAGGCAGTCATGTTCTTGTCATTTCAGGTCCTGCACAGAAAGTGCCTAGTACAAGTGCTAAAACAGAAACTGCTGTACAGTTTCCAGAGGTGAACAAAGGCCATGTTCTCCTCCAGCCCTCACCCAGACTTCCACGTTTGGACCTCCTTTTGTAGCAAACGCACCTTCTGTTGCTTGTGCAGTACCAGCTAGAAGTCCTATCATTACAACACCTATATTTAATAACCCAAATAATGCTGTGCTGGTTAATAAAATGGATTCTGTAGCGAAGTTTCCATTTTTGCCGACCGCCAACACTGGAAGATCTACAGATGGAGCTGCCGTAGTCTCTGCATTTCCAAATTTAGTGCCTCTGGTTTCCACTGTGTTGACCAATGCATCTACTACCACGACAGCTTCTTTAGGTCTCTCACTGCCCCGTGTGTCTCCACCATTATTACCACCTACTGTCTTTATTCAGCCAATTAAAGCTGATCCCGCCCAACTGCTTAAAACTCAACACGGTCCGATAATAACAAAAGGTATTTCTGCAAAACCCCCAGCACCACCTCAACATCCAACCATCAGAGTGCGTCCGTTTCTACATCGGCCGCGTTACTTCACATGGGCTCGGTAGCTTGTCGGTTCAAAAACAGGAGCAGACGGTGGTGCATCCGGTTTCAACAATCACACAGACTAACAGCGCTACTCAAAGAACTCTCCTGTGTTCTGGGGGATTGTGAAAGCTGTCGACGCCACGCTGCCGTCGAAAAACACCACACACTGTCCCGTCATTGTGACTAATCCCACGATGGAAAAGCACTTACAGCAGACTTCGTTTTTGGAGATGCAAATGCCCGTAACGTCAAAGCTTCTCGTTAGCCCTGACGGTGCCGTTTTGAGCGCGGTTCAGGGCGAGGCCAAGTCCACTTTGCCAGAAACACCAGCTGGAGCAGTAATCTCATCCACCACGTTTCAGCCTTCACAGGTGGACTCTAAATTTGACGATTAAGTTAACTGTTGCACCTTATGCTTCTTACCGGTAGTGCCATCTTTTGCTTAGTCTGCCTTAAGCCCAGTGCACACTAGAGGATTTGAAGTCTGAAATTTTAAACGTGTCAAAAAAGCACAGGACACACACATATAGATATTTTGCAACAATTACAAATCTCAGTCACAAAAAACTAGAATATGAAGTCTTTGTGATTTTGACGTCACTAACCACTGGAGTATAGAAGATAGTTTGTTTCATTAGAATTTGAATTTTAAAGAAATTCTCTCTTTGAATTTTGCAGTTTAACATTTGTATATTATTTTTCCTTAGTTCAAATATTCAAAATGAAAACAACCAATAGAAACCGATAGAAAACAATCTTCTAGTCCTCAAATCTAACTATCCAAGTTCAGTTGCAAGATTTGCTGTGAATTTTATTCAAATCAAAGACTCAAGAAGCCAAAATTATCTATGTAAAAGGGACTATACTCGATATTATTACAATAAAATAACTTTTTCTCCCAGTTTAAATCTTGTTAAAGTATCTATTCAATCCGCAATGTCCTGAATGAATCTTAAAATGCTTAGTTTGTCGACCAAACTCCAGTAAGTTCATCTGTTGTTGTTAGCATTGTAGCTAAGTGTTAGCATTCCGGTACAACTCACTCCTAACAGTGAACAATGCATTAGTGAACAAAATATGTGGACTGATGAAGGAAGTTTAAAATAAATTATTTCTGTTCTTAACATTGTAAGAAGCAAAAATCATTATAGTGAATTTATACTGTTGTTTAAAAAAAAAGCCCATATGACAGATTAACACATTTTTCTAATTTGACTTAGTTTGTTGTGTTAGTCTTTGTGGTAAATATTTATCATAGTTTTACAGCAGTTAAGGGCACTATGTAGAAAAACAAACAAAGTGATTTCCACTTTTGAACACTAGAGGGAGCCTTCACATGCATTCTGCCATTAAGCACGATGCCATCTAGCGTCAATGATCCATATTCCGGCCGTAATAAAACATTTCAAATACGTATAAATGTATCACAATTGATGTGGATTGGTTAACAGTGCTCTCTTAAGTATTCATGTTGTAAAGAATAAATATGATTTAATGTTTGTGGACTATAAGTGATAATTAAAATTCTCTCAATCTTACACAGTGCCCTTTAAGTTGCAATTTATGAAGAAATTGAGTAACAAAAGGTAAAAATTAGAGGAAGTAATCTGAGTTCTATAACAGAATCCTCCAATGTGTCATCAAAAGACATTATACACACAATTAACACGTTTTTACTGGGAGTTTAAGCAATAATTTAACACAATTAAAGTCTTATAAGTTATAATACTTTGTCACGTTGTCACTTCTGGTCACTTTTTGATTTTGGTCCAGATTTACAATGTGGTTGCTAGGTAACATTTGTAGATTCCCCTCCACTTATGTCATATTTACTGGACAAAAGACAATAATAAACTTCCAAAAGCAACCAAATTGGGTAAAAACAAGCTAAATGTTTAGACAAATCTTAATCATAATCATGTTTGCTATATTTTACCAAAAATGTACTCCAACCTGTCATACGCACTTTAAATTTCTATGCAGTGAATATTGATTTTTAACTGAAAAAATATATATGATCTGTAGAATTCAACTACTGACATTTTCAAAAATTATTATTTTATTTAAGGTTAAAAATCCAAAGTGAGAATATAATTTTTATTTAAAGGTGCAGGGTATCAGTGGTTAGAGCTCTGACTTCCCAATAAGGAGATTGTGGGTTTGACTGTGGAGTGGAGTTCCCGTTACCATGGGTTCTCTTCAGTTTCCTCCCTCCTCCAAAAACGTGTGTAGAAGTGGCATCACTGTAAATCCCCTTGTGAATGAGAGAATGAATGATTTTTTTGTCTGTGTCTCTCTGTGTGTGAACCCTGAGATAAGTTGGTCTCAGTGTCCAGTGTGTGCCCCTGTCTAAGACCCAAAGTCCCTGGGATAGGCTCCAGTCACCTACGACCCCAAACGAGAATAAGCGGTAGAAAATGAATCAATCAGGCTGAAGAATCAGACTTCAAATCCTCTAGTGTGCAGAAGGCTTTAGTTTCAACTTTTCTGCTTTTAATTGTTTTTTTTATAGATCAACAAAAACTTTATTGTTGAAAAAATGTGAACAGCAGAAGACTGAAATCATTGCGTGTTTTATACTGTGACTTTGTGTAGCTTTTGGAATCGAAACGGCCTGCGTTTATACAAAGGCCGACGTTCCTGTAACTTTTTAATCCGTACAAACCACATACACTAGTAGAACAATAGAATCTAACACACACTGCTTCAAAACTAGACATTATAATGAGTAATTGTTCCTCTACTGTGAGACTTTAACCGATAGAAAACATCGTATCGTTTTGTACTAAATTAAATGTTTTGTTTTATTTATTTTATTAAATGTATTTGAGGAATAACTGGTACATTTTCATTGAATTTAAGCAAAATGGAAATAAAACAACCGTCCCAAAGGTGGATTAGCATATTTTAGCTGAAGTAATTTATTGGATAACGTAAAATAAACTAGTTTATGAACTTATATATTGGCTCTATGTTTAACTTTCAATTGTCTTTTGGAAAATGAATGCCAGCGTCCTTCAGGGGGAGTATGGAGGAGGCAGTGGTCCGGAGGAGATCTTTTCGTAAGCAGGAGGAGCATTTGGAATCTAGAGAAAAACAGAGAAACATGTCAACTTATAAGAAATGTTAATTGTTTGTATTGACCCTATTTTGTCCCGCCTACTTTCTAGGACGTGCACTTCCTGTTTAGCTGCATTTAGCCTGTAGATTTCAGTCAATGGGTTTATTTTAACTGTAATTATATTTAATTAAAATTACCCCACAAGACAGACAAACAAACACGTTAGCTACCTTAACAGGAAGTGCACTTCCAAGCCAAGTGGGCGGGACAAAATAGGGTCAATAGACATACTGTATATCTGGGAAATGTTAGTTTTATTATTATAATTTCTTCACTTGTTCCTGCTTAAATAGTGTCTAGCTCAGGGGTCTGCAACCTTTAATCGCAAAAAAGCCGCAATGCCACGATTCAAAGAAAATTAAAGCTAGAAAGAGCAATTATTCTAATAGACAAAACAAGAATAATGTACAGAAATAGGCCTATCGGAAAATGCTTGCTCAAACAATCTGCCACTTTCTGCTTGTAGTTGCATTTTAAATGCAATATTGAAAATAATGTTGAACAAACAATGTGCATATTCATATCATATTTTCGAATGACATTGTACATTGTTGTTAGGGCCCCAAACCCTGAGTTTCTCTTCACTGTCCCTGTTTCTATGACAAATGTCGCTTCACACAGCATTATACAGTATTTGTATGTTTTGTCAAGCAATAATCACAATGTGAGTGCTACAAAGACAAATTAGAGCCGTCAATACACAGACACGTATCACATTTACACACCACAACGTCACAATTTTCTCTTAACTTTTTATAGTGTAATTCTTCATTCTCAATCAGAGCCCAAAGAGCCACATGTGGCTCTAGAGCCGCAGGTTGCAGACCCTGGTCTAGCTGCTTTGAATCCGTTTCTAACAAATAATAATCATATGTTTTATTAAAGGAGGTGCACTTCTCAATTTTGACCCACGTTATAACTGCTTCATGCTTGTTTTAGTAATCTTGTATTGTCCTGCAGCAGATGCTCAAGGGCTCAGAAAATCTCTGTTTTCACCTACCACCTATCCCCGCCCATTGTCTGTATTCACTTGCAATTACTCGACCTGTAGGGTTCAAAACTGCCATGTAGCCACTTTTTTATATATTTTGATATTTGTAATAGTTAAAAACTAAGGTACACAGTGCAACTTTCTGACCAACAAATTAACTTGTATATAAGCAAGTATTTCTAGTTGAGATGTCTTTGTGACACTGAATAAATAATACAAGTTTATGACTTTAATCTGGATGAGCTTGTATAGCCACAAAATGAACTATCATTTGGCCAAGAAGAGGGCCCTCCTGTTTATTTCAAAGGAAAGCAGCTCCATTAGCTATATTTTTTACACTATGGCAGAAAACTTAATAATCCCCAATAAGAATCTTCTAAAGAATGATTTTATCTTTCTATTTGTATTTGTTTGTTACATGGTGCATCTTTAAGTTGCAAATTATGAAGAAACTACAGGATTTAATTTAAGTTCTAAAACAAAATCCTCCCACGTGTGTCGTCAAAAAGCACCACAAATCAAAGACAATTTACACACAACTGAGTTTAGGCAATCATTTAACACAATTAAAGTGTTATTGTCACGTTGTAATTTCTGTGCTATTTATGTTGATTTTGGCCCAGATTTACAATGTGGTTGCTAGGTAACATTTGTGGATTCTCCTTCACATATTTACTAGACAAAAGACGATAAAGAGCTTCACCAAAACCACCAAATTGGGTAAAACAAGCTAAATGTTTAGTGAAATCTTAATCATAATCATATTTACCATGTGAACAAACCTGTTTCTTACACTTAAGTCATTTTAGATCATTTTGAGTTTACGATCAACAAAATGTGAATCAATAATCTACCTTATGTCATAGTTTCATCAATACAATTAAAAAACACAATAGGTCCTTTAATGTTGTGATATAACTTGCCTGGATGACTGGGGCAAGTCTACTGACATGTTGCAATTATTCAAATGCTTTTTATAGCAAAAAACAACAAATGAATAGTTGATTTGGCGCTGGCCTGTGGCTCAGTCCTCACAGTCCAATACCTCAAAGTGCTAATCCTGTTTTAAACCTTCCCTGACGGCGGACAATAATCTCTTTGTCTTATTGCGTCACTCTCACATGCCTAACCGGGCATGTTTACCTCGCCCGAGAACATCAGATAACTACAATCAGCTAAATCAATCATCAGATCTTAGTCTACACATTATCTCGACCTTTGTCTGATACAGAAGACAAAATGAATATCCTTAACATAATAACAAGATCTGTTTTGAAGCTTGTTTAAATGCTTTTACTGACTTAAGTTTATTTGTGTTTTTTAAAGTGCACTGTGTAGGATTATTTGTCTTCTCTCCATGGAGATATTAGGCCTTTTCCCACTGTAGGAACTTTTTTCAGTTCTAGTACTTTATTTAGTTCCCATTTTAAGCATGTTCACACAGAGCAGGAACTATGGACTGGGGCCACAGTTTAGGGACTCTTTTAGCTCATGCTCGGGGGCAGGTATTTTCAGTCAGACCAGGAACCTTCTTGGGGACACAAGCACATTTACAATGATAACTTTGTTTGGAAACATGTTGTATATGTTCTGACATTTAGATAAACATTCCTTATTCTTGAGAAAAATGACTTAAAAGCTATAGCTCCTATGATTTCTTGTCACTATAATTGTCTCTTATTGTTGATTACAGTAATGTTTTAGCTTTTGTACATCATAATTTACATATAGACTACTTAATGACGCACTTAAATGTACACGAATGCTAATGTGAAAACTATATAGCCGCACTTTCACAAACTTGCTGTGTGAACGCAAACATGGGGACAGGGTAGTTCCTCTAAACTTAGTTCTTGGTACTTTTATGTGGGAGAACGCCTATTGCTTTGCCGTGTTCTACAATGTGGCTTTAAAGGGTACTGGTAACTGAAAAAGTCGCTACATAATTCAGAAGACATAGAAAACCAACTTGTAACATTATTTTAGCATTGTTAATATGATTTGTTTTATCAGGGCCAATTTGGTTAGCTGTGACGTCTGGGTCAGAAAAACGAACAAGCAACATAATCGGCAATTGTAAAAAAGTGATAATGATTGTTTTTTGATCATCGTAATCAATAACAGGACTACTATACAGACTCTAAAATCTAAAAAACTAAAAATCTAAAAAGCTAGCAATGTTAGCACTAAAGCATTGTAAATATTCTTATTATAAGCCTTGTGTCACCATATTTCAACTTCCATTTGGCTAAAAACATATTGTAAAAGTCTTAATACACAATAGAAATGATTGTTTTTATGTGGGATCACATTAAATATTCCATATTCAACGTTAGATCTGCTTCAACATTGTATACTGATAGAACTACAAGACTACATAAGACTGATCCAGGTTAAACAGGACAAAAACAAACACATTTTCAGATATTTGAAAGCTGAGTTGTGGCCCAGATTTATAGGTTAAAGGGCCTGATTACAGATTTTTAGACATGCTTTATTTAAGTCTATTTTTGGTCAAAAAGTTACACAGTCCGCTTTTAAAAACAAATCTCCATGGAGACAAGCATATTGTGCTACCAGGTCAAGATAAAAGTCAGATCTGTTGAGAGACATTCCCGCTCACTGTGATGTCTCAAGATATTTTTAGCACTCATTGTGAAATACATACTAGACATACATGTGCACTGCTGCACGAGACAACATTCTAGGCAAAGCAATGACGACAGCATGAAGTCGAGCCGGTTGAGCAGGAGGCATAGTCTCTGCTAAAAATGTCATGCAGTACAGCTTTAAAGGGGACCTAATGCGTTTTTTCTGTTTTTACTAATAAACTAGAATATATAGATCGGAAATATACATTTTTTTTTTTTTTTTTCAAAATACAAACTTGATATATAACAGCTTAAAAATAGAAAGCGGTCCATTTACTTCCCGTTGCACTGATAAGCCCCGCCTCTTTATTGTGATGATTTTAATGTAAGCAGCAGATAAAACAAGCAGTAGATTTTAAATTTGTAATTTGTATTGTTGTAGAGTGACTTCGTGACTATTTTGAGCCATACATGTTTTACTTGGACTATTTTGAACAATCAGAATTAAATACAGACAAGTGGGCAGGGATGGGTGGTAGGTGAGGACAGGGCTTTTCTGAGCACTCAATCATCAGCTTTATTACAATACAAGATTACTCAAACATGCAGGAATATTTTTTAATAAAACTTTAAGTAAACTAATGATGAGGTTTAGGGTTTAAGGTTAGAATAGTGGCTTGGTAGACTTCACTACAATTAATTTTGAGATAACTCTGCTCTTTCATGTTTATAGTGACACAGACTTTTGTTAGCCTGCGTTGCATGATCTGGCTACACAATTAAAGGAATTTGAACCAAGACCGTGGCTCACCACGTTTCTGAAGCTTCCGAAGTCTGTGAGGGCCATCTTGTTTTCTCCTGACGTTCCTGGTTCTGAGTACGTTCCTGTGAGGCCTGGGGATCCTGATCTTGTGCTCTGTTAAAAGAAAGTTTATTTAAGGACTTATTTAAGAACAAATGGGATTTTTAGGTAAACCAATGCAAGTCTTACTCTAAGTATTTTGTAGCCACTCCTCTTTTTAAAGTACCAGCATCCCAGAATAAGAAGAGCAGCCAGAATGATCACCAGCAGAGCAATGCCTATGGCCCTAATAAAGACAACGTAATAACAAAATAAAATGTAAAAATCATTGCTAATACATTGATTAAGAAGTTTCAAAAAGGTCATACTCTTCAGCTCGAACAAAACCTCCCCGGCCACTGGCAAAGTAGATGTTGAAATCTCCACGAGGCATCCCGTCGGTACGGTTACACCTCATCAAGTCTGAAAAACAAATTCAAGAAGATATTAATATTTTATTTTACCTTTGGCTATTCACCTTATTCTGCTCTGCAAACTTTCGTGACCTTTTATTTTCCTGTTTAGCTGTAGTTACCTTGTAGAATTCAGCTAATTTTATCTGTCAACATATTAAGATCGCCCCAAGTTAGCTTAACAGAGCTAAACAGGAAGTGCACTGCCAACAAAAGTGGGCGGGGCAGAATAAAGAGAATACTCTGTTTACAATTCTGCCAGTTAGCTGTTGATTTTTATTGAAATAAGTGAATTAGGAGCTTAATAGAGGTCGTAACTCGAACTCAAGTCAGACTTGAGTCACTATTTTGATGACGAGACTTGACTTGGGATTTACCACTCGATTGGGACTTAAAGTGACTCTGGACTTGACTTCGACTTGGAGCTCTGTGACTTGAGGCGCCCTTATGCATTCTCTTCAATAAAATAATTTTACATTAACAAACTGCAACATGTCACTTCTAACTAACAAAAAGTTTACAAAAATCAGTGAAGCAGTAGAAAAACAAGACTACAAAGAGTTGAAACTAAAATCAGAGGACTTGGACTCAACTTAGACTTTAGACAAGCGTAATAATGACTTGGTCTTACCCATAAACTCTAATAATCAAAAGTTGTAATGTTACAAAAATATTTTTAATCTTGTCTCAGGGGATTCAGGCTTTCCCTAAAGTGGCCTTCAAAGTTATATTTTTTATATTGTGTCTCATTTTTTCTAATAATAAAACAAAGAAAATAAAACCCAGATACGAAATGCATTGTGGCTTGCAAAAGTGGAATGGAATATTTGATCACATAAAAATATATAGGCTATATATCTACAAATTCCTATGTTATTTTGTTTTATGCAAAAAAACATAGGTGTATATTAGAAATAGAGAATAAAAAAATATGGGCCTACACGAACAAATAGGCCTATATAATGTAAAAATTATGTATTTGGGCCCCTATATTTTGATGTCTCTGCATAGTTTACCTCAGTGTACAAATTTAGGCTTGGAGTAGGCTATAAATCTGAATTAATCCCATGAAACTAGACAAAAAATAAGGGCTAACTTATTTAAGTCTTATTTAAGTTTTTTTTTTTTTGCCACTTTAATTAAATTATACTAATTATATTGATGGCAGCCAAGAGCAGATGGTTAGTTAGCATAGAAGAACAATTGTTTTGATAATTTTCTGGCACCTGCTGCTGCTGTTTTGATAAGACTATGAAATTATAAACTAAATAAAGATAAATAGGTCTGAACAAACAATTTAGCTAGTCAATTAGACACACATGAATTAGCTTTTTAGATCTTTGGTAATTTCCTATAATGCATAACGTTACTTTTAATAAAAAATAAGCCTGGAACAAGCCTACTTACCAAGCAAAAATAGCTGAATATGAGAGATCTTGTGGCTTTGAAAGTTTGTGTAGAAAAGAGCAGGTCCGGGGTGCACTGAGCTGGTCCGTACTGTTCAAATGTGTTTTTTTTCGGTGTCTGAAGAATGGACAAAACTCCTCATGACCGTCACGGGTTCGGGGCTCATGGTTAAACCCATTGAAGCAGCGTAATTAGCGTGAAGCCCCGGGGCCCTGAGCCCAACACCGCCGCACACTCGTGGGTCTACGTGAGTCAGCTGCTTCACTTCTCACATGAAGGAATGGAATGGCGTTCACAACGATAACAGTGACTCAATCAAAATTCAGTAATTTATTAATTTGCTGTAGCTTATAACGAAATTACAATTGACTACCTAGCAATGCTAACGAAACTTAAATGCAATTTATTGTAAAATGCAGAAAAGCCTCTCTGGTTACCATGGAAATAATGGCAAATCCGCCATGTTTGTTGCGGTTTGTTGTCAGTTTAGCAACACAGCCGTAGAACAGCCCAATAAACTGCTGGGTCAGTACTGGTACATTTATCTATCACTCTGTAGTGTCAGAATATGACTTAATTAACGCTATTTTCGGTATTTAGTAATTTAAAATCTCCATTGGTTTAACATGGGACCAACTGACAACAGCCGTCACCATAGCAACAAATACACAAATGATTAACTGCTTTGAGGGAGCTAGATTAGCTTTAATTAAAACACAGAAATAACTTTTATCTTAAACTTTTTCAGAACGTAAGCAGCAAGATTTTAAGATTCACAGGTGAGTTATTTCAGTTTGTAGCCATAGAGCGCAATAAACAACTTTGAGCTGTGCACTAAGCAGTTTTACTCCTTTCAACTTCACAAAGTGCGTTAAAACTGCTTAACGCACTGCTCCTCGTTGTTCATGGCTTACGTAAACAGTGGAGGTTATGCACAGACTTTTTTTTATCTCTTCTTTCTTTTATTTAAAAAATGCTCCTCGACATTCTGTCTGAGAAGAAAATCTGATAAAATCTGTTTCTTATCTTTTTGAAGCAAAACGTTTTTTTTCTAGAGAGCGTTGTTTGGCATAATAATAAATAAATAATAAATAAGAAATTAGGAAATAATATATTAGGCTTGGGATCGTGACATCATACAGCAGCTGTAGAATGTTCAGTTGGTCTAGCTATTGTTAAACCATTGGAGATTTTAAAATGCTAAATACCGAAAATAGCGTTTATTAAATCACATTTTGACACTATATAGGGAAAGATAAACTTACCAGTACTGACAGCAGTTTATTGGGCTGCTCCACGAAAGTAGCCCAATAAACTCTCAATCGACTTCAAATTATACAAAACAGAGCTGCTCGTACAGTGTTGAGATGTCACTATTATACAAGTATTATAAAAATGCATAAAGAATTAGGTTGGTTGTTAGTTAAAGAAAGATTCAATTATTCAACAGCAGTATTTATTAGGAATATACTTTAAACAAAAGTACCTTCTGTCTTATTTCAGAAATTGTCCTTAAGCAAAAACAGACATGCTGTAAGTGGTGGATTTACACTGCCAAAGGCCAAAACAAAGGCTGTTTTGTTTACTTTTTTAATCATTTTGTCTAATGTATTCCTTTGGAAGTTCTGCTAAACTGCAACAAACATGGCGGATTTGCCATTATTTCCATGGGAACCACAGACGCTTCCCGAGCCTAATAGCATTTCTGATGTCATGGCTACAGTGCAGCAGATTTTAGCTAGCTTGTTTGCAAACAGCAGCTGAAGCATTTTTCTGTTGAGCAACACAGCATTCACCTTTATCAAAGGGATTAAAAACAAGAAAGCAGAGCAGTTGAACTGTAAGATTCTGAAGTTTGTCAATGTGAAATATGAGCGAAACTGAAGTGCCTTTAGTTTTTCCGCTTTTCTTCCACTGTTTACCTGATTTTCTCTGTTTACATGTCAAACACAAACTCAATATTTAGCAGTAGCTGTGGTTGTTTATATTATCAGTCTGTTGCGGCTTTTTTAGTGTTTTGAGTCCTTACAGGAGAAACTGTATTTTTTCTCCATTGACTCTTGTTCATTTTTGCTACTCCCTGCTGACATTTAGAATGCTGTGATGTCATCTACATAACATACATAACATGGAGGATATGACGTATTCAGATTTATACAGTTTTTGGAGCATTAGCATATCAGGCAAGATCAATTTTGAGTATTTCCCCTGAGTAAGTTCCTTTGCAGCCAGTAGATGGAGCTGTAACTCAATTGCTGAAGGAAAACACGTAACTGTCTATTTTATTTTTAGTTCCAAATAGGCAAGGTAAAAATACTCAAGAGCATGTTTAAACAAGAACAAGAAATAATACATGGCATTTGTTCACATAGGGCACTGCAGAAATGTTTTAAACAATTTTAATGTCTTCTTAGCCTATTTATGCTCTATTTTAAATGTTGTTTTTAAGCAGTAAATAGTGCTTTACAGGTCTACATTTTGATTTGATCTGATCATACAGGCCTATCAAATATGCTTGTCTTGTGCAGTGAAGCATAGACATATCAATTATAAATGTCCATGGAGTGAAGGCCTGAAATCTTGTTTTTCATCTGGTCCACTAGAGGGAAACCTAACCCACATTCAGCTTATAGGCCTATCGCTCACAGAAAGTATAGGTCTTGACCAGGCATGTCCAAACTGGCTTGTGACTCCAGTAAATCTAGTTGTAATTACCTTTATTTGAAATTTTTTAATGTCTACTTTTATATGGCCCAGATCAGTATACACAAAGAACTCAGGCTTGTACTGTTTGTGTTGGTTAGTCAGGTTGTAAACCAGACAATAATTATGAGCTTAAGTATAGCTTTTAATCTTGTAGTACCAAATCATCCAAATAAATACAATGGTAGAGGAAAAAAAGCACTGCAGAATGATTGATTTCACTAAGATGTACTTATTATACTTTTTTTTTTCTTTTTCTCACTCATCCGATGATAGCTAAGTGGTTTATCCAGACCTGGGTGTCTCCAAAATACCAACATGTCAATCGGCTTAATGTTACTGTTATCACACCCTTTAGATTAGCCTAAGACTGGGTGTCGAACTCATTTTGACAAAGGGCCACATTGGCATCAGGCTTGTCCTCGAAGGGCCTGTTGTAACTAAAATTAACCTTATTAATCTTTGACATACTACAAAGTATAGTTGTATTTTTTATATTTATTGAAGTGACAATTACTGAATGTATATATCTGCTTTAGTCTGAAAAATGACTTACTCTTTAAGTTTCAGACAAATCTTTTCATCAGGTTAAAACAGATCATTCATTCATTCATTCATTCATTTTCTACCGCTTAATCCCGTTAGGGGTCGGGGTGACTGGAGCCTATCCCAGTGACTTTGGGCCTTAGGCGGGGGAACACCCTGGACAGTGGCCAACTTGCCGCAGGGTTAGACAGACAATCATTCACTCTCTCATTCACTCACTAAGGGAAATTTACAGTGATGCCCAATTAACCTAAACATACATGTTTTTGGCGGTGGAGGAAACCGGAGTACCCGGAGAAAACCCACGGTGACACGGGGAGAACATGCAAACTCCACCCAGAGAGATCGTGAGATGTTGACATGGTCCGACCCGGGAGTCGAGCCCACGACCTCCTTGTTGGGAAGCCAGAGCTCTAACCACTTGGCTACCGTGCACCCTAAACAGATCAACCCAGATTAATCCTGACACTACTATCAAATTAAAGCAAACCTTATAAGATCTTGAGGGCCACATGAAATGAGGTTGAGGGCCGCATCTGGCCCCCGGGCCTTGAGTTTGACACGTGTGGCTTAAGATAAGACTCATAAAGTTTCAGTGTAGTCCTACAGTTATTTCAAATTAGTTAGACCTAATTGATCTCCAATCAGACAAGGATCACTCACTGCACTGGAATATTAAGTTCTGATCATGTCGCAACATTATCTACAATACTATTAATTGTAAAACAAATAGAGAACAGCTAAAAATAATATTGATGAAATGTTTTTTATTGCTTTAACATTCAAAAGTGAATAGATTTAGTCACATATAGAAATAATTAGATTTTAAATGCATGAAATAACCTTTTAGATAAAGTATAGTATTAATAATAGGAAAACTGGTTCTCCATAACATCATCAGAATGTGAAACACGGCCTATTGTTGCAACTGTTTGGTACTTTCTGTTTGCATGTTTGCTTTCATGGTGGATAAATGAAAAAGGAAGGAAGCGACATAACAAATACTTCACTTTCTGAATATTTAATCTATGTTGTTTATCAGATAATGTTGTTCTTCAGATGTAGCCCATTGTATCTTAAACCTAAAGGATCTATTTTACACTCTTTTTTGTTTAAATAATTGCTTTCTTGTTAACAAAATACTGTAGTCCACATGTTTAACACACAATCTTGCATATTTAGACTGTGTTCTGCTCTTGAATTGAAAACAAAGACAGATTGAAGACTTTCTTTGGCTCAACTGAACAAAAAGTGAAACTAAAATTCCTGTAGTGTAATTGTAGCGAGCTGGTTGATGACATGCTGGGTTTTGATGAGCTCGAAGTAATTTAAAGGACACATATTATAGAAAATTGACCTTTTTGAGTTGTTTGTGTAACATTGCTTCCTCGTCACAAACACAGCTGGAGTTTTGAGATGCCTTACTACTGTATTTCCTCCTTGAGCCTGAGAAAACACTGGAGATTTGTGATGTCATAGCTAGATCTCTGAGATTTTCTGCACTGGTGATGTTCTATGTTGTCCACAAATCATCCAGACCTCCATGAGCATTTCTGCAGCATTTAGTTAAAGGCAAATGACTAATCGGTTTGGTTAGGCTGCCTCTGGTGGTTCTGTATTTTGGATATATATTTTTTTTTAGCTATTTATATGTTCGAGCAAAATAGCCTTTCAAGCTGCCTCATTTAATCTCAGCTCAAATTAGTCCTAAATTTGTCCAAGTTTTGATCTGGTGTGCTTGGAGAGTCAAATGTTAGCGGTGTTAGCCTACTTGATGCGAAAACATTTGATCCACTGAACTACATGTCATTTTTTTGTTTTTTTTGCACCCAGTAGATGGAGCTCAACGTAATACCTGATGTGGGAAACAGTGCCATGCATGCTTTACTACACATTGTTTTTAAAAGTACATAGCAAACACATAGTAAACATGGGTCAATATCCACATAAATGACAATGAAGTGTCAGTTGTGTCCTGTCTTTGCACTTTGATGCTTTTTAATGACACATGTGGAGAGATTCTGTTTTAGAACTCAAACTACTTGTGATTTTTCACTTTTATTTGCAAATTTCTTCATAAATTGCAATTTAGCTGCTTTGATAAATACCCACCATGAGGACTATCAACAATTTAACAACAATTAAAGTGTTACAAGGTTTTATAATTGGTACAGTCATAACTATTGTGTTATTTATGTGGATTTTAGACCATATTTACAGTGTGGTGGTAACAGTTGTGGAAATACTTCTACATACACCATATTTGCTGGACAGAAGATAATTAGGCCATAAACCTAATCAAACCAGCCAAATTTGGTGAAAACAAGCAAAAAATGTTCAGCAAAAACTTAAATACAATCAGGTTCACTATGTTTTTACTGAAAAATGTAAAGTAACGTGTCACACACACTTTACTGTGACAAAAAGTCGGTTTTGTGTAATTCATAAAGGACTTTTAAGGTTAATTCATGAAACGCCTCTCATAATTAAGGGGCCAGTCCCACTTATACACCTGCTGCAGAGCCTCCCGTGCAGTAGCCTTCCTCCTGTGCCGAGAGGAGCCGTGTTGGGCCGTGTTTAGCCGTGTGTACCTCTGTGATCGTGTTGCACTGGCGGCGGTGTGTGTACTGTGGACGGGGGGACGCAGAGGGAGCTCTTCTTCTTCTCCAGCTGCCATCCTACTCCTGCTCCTCCCCTCTCCTCCTCCAGAGCCACTTCTCTTTCTCATCACATCCCGAGGTAAATAACACACATTCAACAATAACAATCGCTTTTTTGTCCGCACCTTTTCCACCTATGCCTTTCGCCGTCTGATCCCGGACATCACCTTGCACTTGGAGACCATCCGGGGCTTTCGGGCAGAGCAATAGTAATCATTTGTGATGGGGTCTTTTGCTTTGTACCCCTGCTTTTCCTGGCGTCGGGTCGGGGTTACGCTTCCTTAGGCAAGTCCGAGGTCTACTTTGTCAGATAAAGATAAAGCTTAGCACAGACGTAGCCGATGTAAACTTACAAATCAGTACAGTATATTACACATGTGTTTAGGAGACGCTGTTCTGTGCTAGCGATTGGGTTTGATATAATTGCAATGATGCTAGCTAGGGCAACTTAAACAGACACCTAGCCAGTTAGCATAGCTTTATCTCCAGTTGTTGCTAGCCGGCTAACAACGAACTGATTGTGGTTTACCTTCACATAGCATATTTGGTGACCTGATCGTATCTCTAGTGTTGTCAAACTAGTAATACCGTAGTAATAATGTGCTATGATTGGTGCTGTGGTGGGGAATTGCGTGAAAATAAAGTATCGGAGCATTAATTACAGTTAGTAATAGCAAAGACATTGATTGAGGTGTTGTTGTGCTTTATTTGCGCCTGTAAGGGCTGGTTTCGTTTGCTCGTGAAAGGTATTTTGGTAACAAATCATTTGTGACCGTGGGAAATTGTCGTGAAAAAGCGATCACTTTGCAATTAGAAGTGAAAATGTGATTTAGCCAAGTTTTCACGATCACTGTGATGTTGTAGTGGACGAGCCAGAAAATGCAATGCTAGCTTCATATAATAGAATTAATTATTGTTGAAGTTGTGCATAATTTAGCATAATATTATAAAATCATTACATTGTATAGTCATTAAACATAATTCATGTGTGTAACTATTGTGGTGCCGGTGTTTCCTGTAGGATTATACTAAGACTATGGTGGCACAAGCAATCTGTATTTGATTAATTTTATTTTGAAACATTAATTTCATTAATTGCCTCTGCCTATATAAATATATTAAAAAGCACTTAGTACAGAATATAGTTATATGTTCATGACAATACCATGACTATAGTAGTAGAATTTATATTATCAATTTTTGTTCATGCTATTTTTATTTTTTTTTATACTGAGGGCAAAAATTAGATAATGAACAGCACTATCGTCTCTAGTATTAATAATAATAAACACTGGTATTACTTTCCTGTTTTTAAGGATTAATAAATCCTTCTCTAATTAACAATAAACAAATCAACAGTGTGACAAAGCAATTTCTGCACTAAAATATAATTCAACTGAAAATGTTTAGAACTCACTACTTTCATTTGTCCTTAATACATTACATAACATATTTTATTGCAAAAATTTAGTAATATATTGCTGATGTATTTAGAAAATACATTTTCATGACTTCTTTTACAAGTCGGCATGTAACAATGTAAAACTGTATAATCACAGGTCTTTAGTAATATTGTGGGATGTCACAATGTATTAAGTGTATGTTTTTTGGTGTTGAATTTATTATTTTATTACAGAAACAGACTATAAAGTTTTACAGATAACATGACGGAATTAAGAATGTATACTTAATTCTTCAGGGTGTGACAGTAATAATATCAAAGGCAACAAAGGAAAACTATAATTTCTTCAGTGTTGGTAGCCTTACATGACAATATTATAATTTAGAATTGCGAAAGGAATAAACTTAAAATATGGCAGTAATGTGTGATTTGTTTGTACTTCCTTACTTTTTAGATGTGGCCATTGTGTTTTGTTCTTTAAAATGGGACTCATGTACTTATTTGGTTTTCCAGGATTTCGGAGATGTGAGGAATAGGAAGAGTGTTATTGAACAGCTTAGCTATTGGCACTGTCTCGAGACCTCATCTTCAGCATGAATGGTGATATGCCTCATGTTCCCATCACTACTCTTGCTGGAATTGCTAGCTTGACAGACTGTAAGTTACTTTGAGTTAATTTGGTATTATTTGTCTCTACAAAAAATACACAACTTAAATATAATTTTTACACACTTTTTTCCTCTGCAGTGCTGAACCAGCTACCTTTGCCTTCTCCACTGCCTGCAACAACGGCAAAAGGTCTTCTGTACAGCAGTAGGATCTCTGAAGAAGTCAACAATTTGCTGGTGTGTCGAGATGAGAATTTGGTGACGCAGCTGGTCCACAGTCTTAACCAGGTCTCCACTGAACATATGTATGTAACATTATATTTTATATATACAGACATGCAAGTTGGGTTATTTAAAAGTTTAATAACAAAAAGCATTTTTCCCCTTAGTGAATTGAAGGACAATCTGGGCAACGATGAACCGGAAGGGGAAATGCCTCTGCTGCTGCAAACCTTGTTGTCAAGGAACCCCAAAATCTTCAGGGATAAAAGTATGCCTTCCCAGAACGAGGTTTGGGGTGGTAAGGAGGAAACCTCAAGTTGTTTCCCAACTGCTGAGCATGTTCAGTTGTCTATTACTGACATGAGAACAGGGATGGTTTAAAACACATACTGATAAATGTTAAGTACTGTGTTCAGAATACAGTAGATTAAACATACTACATACTACAATCGTGAACACTATTCAACAAATTTCACTGGTCCTAGTTTACAATAATGCTAATAATTGCACAAAGTATACTTAAATTCTTTCTCTCTTTTTTTTTTCTTATTACGAGACAAGTATACTTTGTTAATTCATACAAATACTGTGTCAGATTTAGCCAAGTAACTGTTTTATTTCTCTGTACTTTTAAGGTGTTAGACAGCCGTCTTTGATTCAGCAGTACAAAGTCACTCAGAATCAGGTTCACGGCAGTCCTGCGTCTAACTATCAGCAAACCTCTGTTCCGCCAAGTCCATCGGGGTAAGTCGTCTCGTGATCACAATTTATGTTTATGAATGAGAATTTATCACTGTTTATTAAGACCTTCTCATTTATCTTTTTCAGATGTTTTACACCTCAGCAGTCTGGGTCCGGTGCCAGATTTATTACCAAGCAGAAGAGTCCCATATCCAGTCCTTACACCCCACAGAGCCCAGATGACTATTTGCAATACAATCCACCTAGTATTCTCAACATCAACAAGCTCAACAAGGCAAGTCCCAACTTTTATCACATTACATTGTTGTTGTAGCTTGCTGTGTTTGTTATCTTATTATTCATTTATTAGTTGTATTTTTAAGGTCTTTTGTAATGTTTGTTTCATAGCTGCTGGGATGAGAAATATCCATGACAACAAGGTCTCCGGACAGCTATCAAATAACTCCAATCACAATGCACGAGTTGGTTCCAATGACAACTACATGAACATGGCTCAGAGATTGGGAAATGAGGTGATTATTTAAAAATGCTGCACCTTTTCCAGACTTCAGTTGACAAATAAAAAGTAATAATAACAATAATAAATAAATAAAACATGTCTTGTATTTTCAGGCAAATGGCTCCTCCATGAAAGGGGCTGCATTTTCTGTGGGATCTCCAAATTCTTCATGTTCTCCTGCTGGACACGAAGAGACCACAAAACGTAAATTTACAATTAAACAAATGGTCCAACTGTTCTTTTAATGACATTGCGTCATTATATAAAATGTGTATTTGTATTTCATCAGGGTCGAGGGTCATCATACAATCACCCAACGATCTATCAGACAAACGCGTAACTTCAGCGGAATACAAAAAGAAACATAAAGAAAGGAACAAAGAAGAATATGAACAAATTGACAAAAACGCTTTGTATGACATAGTAAGCTCACCAATGAAGGACTCCTCAAGGCTAACTTTAAAACTGACAAGAGTACGATCGTCAGACACTGATCACTCTGGAGAAATTCCTGCTGTAGAAAACGCAAATCACGTGGATACTAGTGTAATGAAGGATACTCCGTCATCAAGGACAATCCAAGAGACTTCATGAAGACAGAACCTGAAGAGCCGGCAAACTGTCACCTTCCCGTGGTCCAACACAACGCTAAGGACGCCGCTGTTGTTAATCCACCTGTGTGTGATGAAACTGAGACGGACGCACTTTCGGAGTCCGAGAGAGTAGAACATGAGTCATCGTTTGAGAAAGAACGCTGGAATAAAGATGTTCAGGATAAAGGTACACATAAGATTTTCTTTATGCTTTTATAGGTTGGGTTCTCTACTGAAAGTGTCTTTTGGTTCTTTTGATTAGTCTCATCCAGAACATCACAATTACTGTTCTGTCTGATTTTTGTATTTTTATTTTTTTTTTCATTTTAGACCGATGTGTGATAACCCTTAAAAATGAGCTGAACAGGAATTAGAAAATGTCAAGTGGCTTGTTTATATATACAGTATATATAAAAATTGCTTTGTACTGCATTTCACTTCCTGTTCATTCAGTTCTATAGAGTTTTCACCATGTCAGTGTAAAATGAATAAATTAAGACCAGACAGTGAACTGTGAGTTATGAGTGGTTTCTTCTGGTAGCAGATTTAAGGTGCACTGTGTAACTTTCTGGAGGTGGAAAATCAACAACGCAATTACTGTAATTTCTGCCCTAATGAGCGCACCTGAATATAAGCTGCATTCACTAGATTTAAGTAAGAAAAATGATAAAGTACATTATAGACCTCTTGTTAATAGTAAGTCTATGAGAATCTATAATTTTGCTGCATTGCCTTATAAGCCGCATAGTCAAAGCTCATGAAAAAAGTAGCGGCTTATAATCCAGAAATTATGGTAAATAGAAGTAGAAAGTAAAACCATACTTTAGAATATTTTTAATGGAGACAATTGTGTGTTATGCCATGTGTGGGGGGAAAAATAACTCAAGGACATATTTTAAAAGGTAACAAACACAAGAAGGCTTTCCTCCAGGTAAAGAAATGGCTATTTAGTGGCCTTTCTATTAAGTGCAATAAAACATCTAAAAAAATCCCCTTATTCAAGACTATTTTTGGTCAAATGTTACATACTGCACCTATACAGGCTTTGCTAATCAAGAGAATACTTCACCACAGGACTTTTGTGTTTTTTTATAGATCTATGTTTGTCTGTCAATGCTAATGCTAAAGCTTAGTAATTTACAAATCAACACCCCAATGATGCTCAGTTGAAATGAAGTCAATTGAATTGCTAATCATGTTGACTAAATGTAATTGTTTTCTTGTAGACAAACCGTTGAAGAAAAGAAAACAGGACTCTTATCCCCAGAAGCCTGGAGTTGGGGGTTTCTCTGAAGCAGGCGATGGCCAGAAGGGCAACCGTAGCAACAAAATGACACCCAGAAAGACACTCGCTACAAATAATGGCACAGGTCGACCTGCTTTGATGGTCAGTATTGATCTGGAGCAAGCCGGCCTCGGAAAAGCACAGCCTGTGGTGGTCTTGGAACCTCGGGAGATTTGTGAAGATCACCTAAAACGCCTCAAAACTAAGACAGACGATAAGGGAAACAAAATTGTTGAAAACCAAGCTGTAACTAAACAACATACAGATAACTCTAGAAGGTTTGATGCACATAAAAGCAATCGAGAAAGCCAGAAGGAATCTAAACAGCAGGATGTTGTGAATGACAAGAGTACAGAACACAGTGAGTGGACACACTACGTCAGAAACACAAACTCAATTTAGAAACTACAATGAAGGAGGAAAGAAGTAACACATCCAACACGAGAACAACAGACAGTAAAAAAAGCATCATCAGCAGCAGCAGCACCAAAAACGAATACCTCCCTGAAGCCGATATGGAAAGGCACAGGCACAAAGACAAAAACAAAGAACAGAGTAAAAATGTGGAAAAAGCTAAAGAAAGTAATAAGGAGAAAGTCAAAATCAGGGAACCAAGCAAGGACAGGAGAGAGCAGAGTACAAATGATGAACGGAGTAAAACTAGAGAAGACAAGGAGAGGAGTCTCAACAAGGACAGAGAGAGAGGAAGAGACAGAGGCCAACCGCAAGAGAAAGAACAAGATGTTCCTAAAGACAGGATTCGAAATAAGGCTAAAGAGCTGGACGCCGAGAAGATCCAGAAAAAAGACCAAGATCGAGACACAAAACAGAGACGAGACAAAGAGCCAGAGCGTGACAAAAAGCAGGAGAAGCTTCAAGAATCAGAAAAGAGCAGAAATCGAAACAGGGACCAAGAGCGAGAAAAGGGCAAAGCTCAAGAGAAAATCCAGGACTCAAGTAAAGACCACAGTAAGGATAAGGAAAGGACCAAAGAGAAAATCCAAGCGAAGGACCAAGAGCAAGAAAAAGAGCAGAAGCACAGCAAGAGCAGAGACCGTCAAAGAGCTAAAGAGGAGAAGCCTCAGGAGAAAGAGCAGGATCATAAGAAGGACCGACATCGCAACAGAGAGACCGAAAAGGTGCAAGAAAAAAGCAAGGAGCAGGACAAAGACAGGAGGCGAAGTAAGGATAAAGAGAAGGAACAAGAGCCAGAAAAGAGCAGAGAAAAAGAGAGAGACAAGGAGAAAGAGAGAGAGAAAGAGCGCAGTAGAGGTCGTAGAGATGAACGGGAGAGAGAGGCCGAGAAGAAGCAAAGACCGACCCAATCTGAGGACAGGCAAAGTGGTGACGCGAAACCAGACGGCCCCAAAACGAAGCATGATGGGAGCAGAAAATCTCCGACCTCAATCGACGGCCAAAGACTGAAAGTGCGCCTGCTCCCGACAAGGAAGAGCGGAAGTCCAGTGGTCAGGCTGCGGACAAGCAAGCTTCGGAGACCAAGGCTAGTGAGTTTCCCTCGTACCTTTTGGGCGGCGCGGGATCAAATTTGAAAAACTTTGTCATTCCAAAACTGAAGCGAGATGCAACTAGTGATAAATGTGCGGATGGCCTGGTTGAGCCCAAAGTGAAGCTGGATAGAGTGACAGTGATAAAGAATCTAGCCAAAACATCTAAGCCTGTAATTGTGGTTAAAAGACTCGGTATTGATGAAATAAAACAAATAATTAAGGAGCGCAGGAATCGGTCAGCCAGAAATTGGTCCTCCAGATCAGGTAAAGAATCCTACAAACATGCAACTCATTTAAATTAAGATAGTTTTGCTCAGTTGTGCCTCTGGTCTTTCCAGAAATGTCATCAAACAAGCGCAGACACAGTACGAGCAGTAAGAAACCCAAGTATGTGGTGTCAGACTCTGAGGAAGGAAGTGAAGAAGACTCTGATGACGAAGGTAAAAACAATGAATGAAGTACAGTTTGTTTCAGTTTTAAATGAGACATACAGTATGGGCTTAATTTATCAATCTAGGTGGTAAATTGCAAGTATAGACTGAAATAGTAAGCATTTTGCACTAAATTTACTAATAGAAGATGCATATACTGTATATGTTTCACAAAGCCATAATGCAAAAGGGCTGAGCATTTGATCTAAAAATTGTGAGATGAGAATCCAGTGATGTCAAATTGTAAATTATTTAGGTGTGCATTTTGAAAAAGAAGCTTCACAGTTAATCTTCTGTCAGTAAAATTATGTGGTTTAAAGAAAAAGCCAGACTTTGGAAGTAAAAAAAAAATTTGTGTGAAATGCAGAAATTAGTTTAGTTATTTATGTTCCAGAAATTATTGCCAAAAAAAATTTGTATTATGTTTTTGCCAAAGAAAATTAAATTGAAAATCAAAATCAATTCATATGAGACAAAATTTGTGAAGAATTTTGCTGAAATTTTGCATTTATAGTCTACATGAGAGACAAATGTCAGTTGTATCAGGTTTTTGCTTCCCTTACTGTGTTTTACACATGAGCCCCCTTGAGTGTTTTTTTTATCATTTTATTTTAGTTATAAACTATGACAAGTCAATCAATATTTTACCTCCTCATTGTACAACACAAAATTGATCTAAAAGGGCTTATTCAAATCCAAATACATCTTTGAGTAACTAAAACATGCGTACACACACTAATACACTAATAACATGGCTCAAAAAGTGGATTTCATATAATATGTCCCCTTTATTTGTTTTCCCAGTTGTGAGAAAAAAATCAAAGCGAGACAATGACAAGTCCTGGAAATTTGAGGAGAAAAGAGGTCGGTCTTCAAGTGGCCGCCATCGTGGTCGAAGTCCATCGGATTCAGATGACAGTTCTCCTCCACCAAACTTGACTGCTGGTAACTCACTATTACTGTTACTTACACATTCGTTTGGTTTCTAGGTTTAATGGATGCATTATTGACAAATGTATGTTTTTTGCTTAACAAGTTGCAAGAAAATTGAGCAAAAAAGAGAAAAAGAAAAAGTCATATGAGCCCAAACTCACAGTTGAAGGTAATAGAGAATTCCTCGTGTTTAATGGAGTGTCTTTCTTTTTGAATCAATAAATTGCCTTTTATGTAATTTACAGAAATGTTGGATTCATCCACATTCAAGAGATTTACAGCCACACTGGATGGAATACTTGAGAACCTTGAAGATGCAGATTTTACTACCACAGGTAAAGCAGAGACTTTCTTTTTAACCACATTTTTCAAAAAAGGAACAAATTAATACTTTTCAACTTTTATTGCAGATGATGATGATGATGAAATACCTCAGGAACTTCTGCTTGGACAGCACCAGCTGAGCGAGCTCGCCAGTGACTCTGCAAAGATTAAATCTATGGGAATTTTCAACAAGGTAAGAAAAAAAAACAGCTTCACTTTTCTGAAGTTTTATTATTATACAAGGTAAAGAGAACTTTATTGGATTTTACAGATTTCTTCTGAAAAATTGGTGAAAATTTTGAATATTCTAGAGAAGAATATTCAAGACAGTGTCAAACTTTCAACACTAATGCATTACGTAAGTAATAATGTTACAGTATTTTACTCTGTGAATTGCACTGTTTAAATACTATTTGTCATGACCTATATTTTTTAGGACAATGATTCTATGGATGAGGAGAAACTGTGGCGAGACCTCATCATGGAGCGAGTGAACAGATCTGCTGACGCCTGTGTGACGGCCCTCAACATTATGACATCACCACACATGCCTAAAGCAGTTTACATTGAGGATGTCATTGAGAGAGTCTTGCAGTACACCAAGTTCCACTTGCTGAATACTTTATACCCTCAGTATGACCCAATCTACAGGGTGGATCCTCATGGAGGTCAGCAGAATCTTAAACATTGTCATTTAAAAACTTTATTTATTAAATGTATAGCATTTAACCAACATTTTTTCATGTTTCTGTTATTGAATGTAGGTGGTGTCCACAGTTCAAAATCCAAAAGAGCCAAGAGTTCGAGTTCTAAACAAAAAGTGGTCGTAAAACTCTACAATAAAGTTTGTGATGTTGTGAGTAATATATCCGAGCTCCTGGAGATTCAGCTGCTCACTGACACCACTATTCTCCAGGTAAGACTCACATTTAAACTGACCTCAAAAATACAACAGTGTTTGATCCTTGTGATTTAAAATGTTCTATTTCGTTCTGATCAGGTGTCTACTTTGGGCATTACCCCTTTCTTTGTGGAGAATGTCAGCGAGCTGCAGTTATGTGCCATCACACTTGTGACAGCGGTATGTAACCTTTTAATTTAAATGTTTTGTCTTTACCCTTTTGTCT
Source organism: Mugilogobius chulae (assembly GCA_038363315.1). Classification (NCBI taxonomy): domain Eukaryota; kingdom Metazoa; phylum Chordata; class Actinopteri; order Gobiiformes; family Gobiidae; genus Mugilogobius; species Mugilogobius chulae. The sequence continues at coordinate 13,245,362 of CM076409.1, forward strand.
TAATAATACTGACACGTCATTCATTTGATATTGCATTTTTATCTTTTTAGATATTTTCTCGTTATGAGAAACACAGACAGTTAATCCTTGAAGAGATTTTCACCTCCTTGGCACGACTGCCGACCAGTAAACGCAGTCTCAGGAATTTTAGGTGCTGCACATTTCAAACGTGGAGGTTTTTGTTTTCATGTAAGCATTTGTTTATGAGACATGTTTTATTTGCAGGTTGAGCAATGACTTGGATGGAGAATACGTTCACATCCAAATGGTCTCTGCTCTTGTCCTTCAACTTATCCAGTGCGTGGTACAATTACCGTCAGAGAGAGACGGAGAGGAAGAACATAATAAGAAGGTACTGTTTGAAATGTGTTTTTTTTTGGCTCTTTGTTATTATTAAACTGTTTGCCATGTTTTGATAGGTCGATAAAGACGTTCTAATCACAAATGCTTACGAAACAGCTATGAGGACTGCCCAGAATTTTCTGTCAGTTTTTCTTAAAAAGTAAGTCAATTTATTTAGAGACATCGTGAAAGGTTTCACATTTAAAACAAAAATGCTACAACTGTGAACTGATTTTCAGATGTGGGAGTAAGCAGGGCGAGGAAGACTACAGACCTTTGTTTGAGAACTTTGTCCATGATTTACTCTCCACTGTGAACAGGCCTGAATGGCCTGCAGCTGAACTGCTGCTCAGTTTACTGGGAAGACTGTTGGTCAGTGACATGTTTTCATCTAATGTTCATTCCTTCCAAGACGAAGCTAACACTCATCGTTTGTCTCTTTAACATCAGGTTCACCAGTTTAGTAACAAGCAAACAGAAATGGCTCTCCGAGTGGCATCGCTGGACTACCTTGGCACTGTGGCCTCTCGTCTACGTAAAGACGCAGTCACCAGCAAAATGGATCAAAAAGTCATCGACCGCATCCTAAAGGAGGTAAGTTCATATAGTTTTACAAATGTGGACTGTAAGTTTTAACTGTACATTTAATAATACTGACTGATTGTTCAGACACCGGGCAATGATGAGGTCCAGCAGCTCCAAAAGGCTTTGCTTGATTATATTGATGACAACGTGGAGACAGACACATCTTTACTGGTAACGTTATGTTCATAGTTCATATCCCTACTGTTTGTCTTTAATAAATACAATAATCTCGTCAATTGTTACAGTTTGCAAGGAACTTTTACATTGCTCAGTGGTATAGAGACGTAACAAGTGAAGCAGAAAAGGCCATGAAATCTCAAAGTGAGCGGGATGAAGACTCAAAGTATTATTCAAAAGAGGTCGAATCAACGGAGGAAATAATGCACAAAGCAGAGACGAGGAAGAAGTTTCTCCGAAAAGTTATAAAGACGTCGCCATCGCACTTCAGTTCTTTAAAGTATGTGTCACAGAAAATGTGTAGCATTAAACTTTTATTAATTATACATTTTGTAAATATGTTGTGTTTTTTTAAGGATAAATTCAGATGTAGTGGACTATGAAGACTGCAATCTCATCGTCAGATATCTGGCCTCTATGAGGCCTTTTGCACAGAGCTTTGATATATATTTATCACAGGTAAAACAAAAACTTACAACACATAATGAAGCTTAGACGTTGCTGCCAACTGAGTTTATACTGCAGTATTACAGTTTTTACATTATATCATACTCACTTTGGCGACACAGCTGAAGCATTTAATCAGAATAATTCCATATGGTACACAATATATTTATTACACAAGAAAGATCTGTAAATCATTTTTAAATCTGAAATTCATTAATTCTCAGTTGGCAGTGGTGAGCTTTCTTATGATGTTGAGTTTTTATTGTAGTAAATTAACCAATTCTCTTCATTTTCCTGATAGATTTTACGGGTGTTGGGAGAGAGTGCGATAGCCGTCCGAACAAAAGCTATGAAGTGTCTCTCTGAAGTTGTGGCTGTAGATCCCAGCATTTTGGGCAGGGTATGTAACATCTACATAATATATAAAAACAGTGGATGTATGTATGTATGGGTTGGTTGTCCTCTTTCTGTAGATGTAAGAGTGTCCTTGTCTGTTTTTGTAGTCGGACATGCAGCGTGGCGTCCACTGTCGCCTCATGGACAATTCCACCAGCGTGCGAGAGGCAGCGGTGGAGTTACTCGGCCGCTTCGTGCTCAGTCGCCCAGAACTGATCGAGCAATACTATGATATGCTGATTGAAAGGATATTGGTAATTAGATTTTTCTTTTCTTCTGTGTGAGCAATTCTTGGTTCCAAATATTGTATTGGAATGTTGCCAAAACCTGAGACTGGCAGTTTGTCACTTAACAATAACTTCACAAGGACTAATTTGGCACTAAAAAGTTCACTCAGAGTTGAAAGTTCAACAGAGGTTAAGTAGCTCTGCCACCTACAGACTTGCTAATGTATTGCAACAATCAGGGTTTCTGTCGGGTGTTAAAAAGTTTTATTAAAGCAATTTCTGTCTGATTTTCTGATCTATTTCACACTAATTCTGCTGCAGCTTTTTCTGTCAGAAAATTCTCAATAATATAACACGATTGGTATGTTTCTTCTACTGTTATTTGGTTAATGGAATAGTAGGAATCCTCGACTGTTGTATCAATTGCGTTCTTTTTTGTCCTTTTGTCAGATTTTTTATAATTGAAGCAAAATATACAATTATCTTATAAGAAACCATCTGCAAAAGAAGCAGCATTGTGAAATACTACAGCTCACAACTTGCAACAAGGTCTTAATTTGTATGTACAAATGTGGTCTTAAAAAGTCTTAAATTTGGCCTCTGATTCCTGCAGAAACCTTCAACAATAACTGTGATGTTTTTTTGGCGAATAGACTGTGCCCATGTGACATCACAAGGGATAATAATGTTTAAAGTGGGCGGAAAACAACTAAAATTAACATTGTTTAAATCAGTGGTTCTCAAAGTGGGGATTGGGACCCTTCAGGGGTCATGAGCAAAATCTGGGGTCGCGAGATAATTTCAAGATGTAATTTTACAATTATGACTTGGTTTTTAATCTGTTTTGATAACGTAAGCATCATGTTTGACTGAAAATGGTCATATAAAGCACTATTTTACAAAAATAAATGCATTTTAGCCCAATTTGAATGGTTTTCCAACTTGAAGTTTTTAAAGACATCCATTTTATTCTGCTGTGGGGGTTGCGAGTTGGTTACATTAATATTTTGTGGGTCCCGGTCTGAAAAGTTTGTGAACCACTGATTTAAATGTAGTTGTTTTGTTGTAATACAAAGGGTTAATGTGTCTAGTAAAATAGTAGCAAAGTACAATGTTATGGATTGTAAAAAGTGCCCTATAACGGCCTCAAATTAATTTATTTCAAACTCTTTCTATGTTTGCTTACAGGATACAGGCATAAGTGTCCGAAAGAGGGTCATAAAAATCCTGAGAGACATTTGCCTGGAGCTGCCAGACTTCCACAAGATCACGGAGATGTGTGTGAAGATGATCCGCAGAGTTAACGACGAAGAGGGCATCAAGGTTTTTTCATTTATTTTAGATCGTGATTCATTTCAGCGTTCTGATGACTCGCACATCATTGACTAACGCAAGCTCGATGTTTTGAACAGAAACTGGTGAATGAAACGTTTCAGAAGCTTTGGTTTACTCCGACACCGGGCCACGAAAAGACGCAATGAACCGCAAGATTCTCAACATTACAGATGTGGTAAATACGATCATTTATTTTGCTTATTTGATTGTCGCAAAAGGCTGATCAATTTGACCTTTTATGAAATTTGACCAGTATTGCAAATTGGACAATATCATATCGTATATCATATTGAGATTATAATGTGGAAAAGTTGAAATTGAGAATTTCGTGACATAATTTAGTTTTTCCTCTTATCCAATCCAATCCAATCCACTTTATTTAATAGCACATTTTACAAACAAACAGTTTCCAAAGTGCTGTACACACAGAATGACAATCATAAAAGTAAACGATAAAAAGAATAGGTGCTCAATACATTTTACTAATTTTACAAAAAATAAAACCAGTAAATCCAATAAGAGCAATAAATATATAGTTTAAAAAAAATATATATAAAAAAATAAATAAATAAAAATGCACAGAGGACCACAACTCACGCGGTGTTAAAAGCCAGAGAGTAAAAGTGGTCTTAAGACGAGACTTAAAACACTCTACGGTAGGAGCGGATCGAACATGGAGGGGCAGAGCGTTCAGAGCTTAGGCCCACCACAGAAACGCTCTGTCCTCTAGTTTAAGTCTCGTCTTTGGCACACAAGCTGAGCTGCTCTCGACTCAGCGCGTGCTGGGGTGTAAATTTGGATGAGGTCGAGATGTATTTTGGAGCCATCCATGCAAACTTTAAAAACAAACAATAAAAGTTGTGAGGAAGTCGAAAAAATGGTGACAACTTCCCAATGTTGTCAGATTGTGTCATGGCATTTTAACAATTATTTTAGCGTTATAACCTGAAGAGTGAAATAATGCTAAATGTACAGTATATATTTTTGTCTTTAGTGGGTATATTTTTGTAGATAAACTGGAAAAAGCCAAATTGACCTTGACTATCAAAACATGCAAGCTCAGACTGTTTAGGCTCTGCAGAAGCAAAACACGAAGAATGAAAGAAAATGTAGAGAGCAGAAGCAGAAAAGCTAAAAACTGGTAGATTAAGCTAAATCGTCAACAATATCGTTATCGCAAATGTTCTTTTTTATATCGTGATACAAATTTTAGGCCATATCGCCCGGCCCTATAGGTGACAAATTTTTTTAATCATAGATTATACGATTTTTTACTGAGCAGAGACAAATAAGTAGATTTAGTTGAGAAATTGGGACCGAACTATTGGTCTGATCTGTAGTTTTAGACCTAAATACCATGTTTCTTTTTTATTTTGTGTCTAAATTGTTGTTTTTGCATGAACTCCATTGGATTTTTGTATTTTCCTTTGGGTCAGATAAATAGAATAAAACAGACTTTTTAGCTTCAAAGGTTTAGCCACGTCCACTTTTTAGTCGATTAATCAGTCGATGGGACATACATTTAGTTGACTACAGCCCTAGTCTAGTGTCATTTTAAGTAATTACCTTTATTTCATTCCTAAAACACGTTCTCTTAGCTCTTGACAGACTTTGGGTCTGTGTATAGTGAGTTAACAATCATTCAATTACCTAGTTGACAATTAAATAATTGTGTAGTTACGATTTATCTAATAACTTGCTGCAGTCTTACTTAATATACTTAATAACAAAACTATCTTTCAGGTGTTGGCGTGAAAGACACTGGCTACGACTGGTTTGAGCAGCTTCTTCAAAATGTAAGCTTCGTGTCTGTTTTTTTGCCAATGCTTTGTGCTTTTCTTATGACGTTATGTGTATTTTTTATGACAGCTGCTAAAGTCAGAAGAAAATGCTTCGTACAAACCTGCCAAAAAGGCCTGCACTCAGCTGGTGGACAGTCTGGTCGAACACATCGTGACATATGAAGAGTCTCTCGCAGGTGAATACTTTGGTGACGTTTCTGACAAAAGCGTTTAATTCTTTGTTAATGTTTGTCTCTGTGTTTTCTCAGAGGACAAAGGCGTCAGCTCCGGTCGCCTGGTTTCATGTATAACCACACTCTTCTTGTTCAGCAAGATTCGACCTCATTTAATGGTTAAACATGCCATGACGATGCAGCCATACTTGACAACTAAGTGCAATGTGAGTAATTACAACAGACGAATATACAGTAGGTCAGTGATAGGGATGGGACTAGACAGATTTAAGTTCACGAGATCGAGACGAGACGAGATGAGATTTTGAAATAATTTGCATAATTTCTTTCAATTCAGAATTTTAAGTTGGCAAATTTGACAATTAGACTTGTCTTGTATATTATGGAGTTCAATATTTATTTAGTTTAGCTTTACTTTTATTTTATCTATCACCATGTATTCTTATTAAATGATATGAGTTAAATCATTTGACTTAAATTGATCTGGCTCCATTGTACTTGTGTGTAGCTCAGGCTCCCGCCCCCTTTCCCCTGCCTCTGCAGCTGCTGACAGGGACCAGACAGAGAAGGAGCCAGACTTTTGTACTTTTTACAAAGTTATTGATGACATAGGCCAAAATATCTCTTTGTAGATCTATTTTAAACTATTTTTAAATGTAAAAACCACTGCGCTGTTCCTGCGATGTCCGCGCATATATTATATATTTTTTGTGCTTGCTTTTGCTATATTTAGGACTAAATATCTCTGTCAATATTGGTCCTAGACTGTCTGTCAGAATAAGTCCGCTACAAGTCTGTGTCTGGAGGAGACTTTTTACTACAGCTGCTCAAAGATACAAAACATGACCATTCATAAAAGCCTACAGTATGTATAAGGAAAATCTCATGAGATAGTTCAGTACGTGTGCGCAGAGTATGTAACAGGTTGATCTTGCCCCATCCCTAGTCAGTGATGACGTTGTATTTTTGTCTTCTCCTTCTTCTCCTTCATCTTCACATCAAAATTGTTTTTTTTAGACTCAGAATGATTTCATGGTCATTTGTAACGTGGCTAAAATCCTGGAGCTTGTGGTTCCTCTGATGGAGCATCCCAGCGAAGGCTTCCTCACGACTCTTGAAGAGGATTTGATGAAGCTCATCATTAAATACGGCATGACGGTGAGTCTGAACACTTCCTCACACTATCTGTGTCTATGTTGTGTCTATGTCGGTTTGATGTTTAACTGTAATTTTAGTAGAAAAAGAGATAAACAGATATTTTATTAATCCATAAAATTCATTCTTTGCATAACAGATCTTGTCTTATCTCTGTTTTACTCAGCCCATAGAAACAAAAACTGGCAGAAGTTATTTTTTTGTCAGTATAAACAACAAAAGTGAAAATATTTCTTTAAAAACCCAACATCTGAGGTTATGACATCAAATTTTGGGATGTGAACGCAACCTATTAAGATATACCTTCTAAACAGGTTGTCCAACACTGTGTTAGCTGTCTCGGGGCAGTTGTGAACAAAGTCACTCACAACTACAAGTTTGTCTGGGCTTGTTTTAATCGCTACTATGGTAAGATATACACTAACAATAACTTAAATTGGGGATTAAAAAAATAATTAATTAATTTGTACCTTTCTTTAGGGGCTTTGGCCAAACTGAAAACCCAGCATCAGGAGGACCCCACCAGTCCCACTCTGGTCAACAACAAACCCACCCTCCTGCGCTCGCTCTTCACTGTTGGGGCTCTTTGTCGACATTTTGACTTTGACCTGGAAGAGTTTAAGGGAGCCACCAAGGTAAAGGCTGTGCACGGATTCTTGCTTGTTCAAAAGCTACTGTTACAACCATTCTTAGGACATTACACAATTCTCTTTTAAAACAGCTCTGATGATATTCCTGAATTTCTTTACATTTTTGAGCCGCACCAACTAGATTATAAATATAGAAACTATAAATAAAAGTCTTATAAAGTATATAAGCCGCACTGCTACTTTTTAATGAGTAGGCATTCTAAGGAATTTATGTTTTATATCCTTTTTAGTCTATGTTTTTCTGCCTCGCTGTATAAGCTCTGCACTGCTGTTTTAATCGGTTTGGCTTCCTTTAGTAATTTCCTTTTTATCCAGTAGATGGAGCTCCAACACAGTTCCTGACCAGAAAGCACACTATCATTTATTACACTTTTTTTGTTCTGATATCTAAAAGTAGCCTAAAAGCATGTTTAAAAGACATATGAATAATAATAAATAATTAGGGCTGCTCAAACATTTGTTGGCCGATTATTCTTTTGATTAATTGATTAGTTGTTTAGAATGCAAAAGACTGGATACAAGATTTTGCAATTTTGAGTCGAGATAACGTCACTGAAGAACATTGTTGATGCAGATTTACAGATAAACTAGTGTTTACGCCGAAAAACACTCAAATTACTAAATTTCTTCTGCTCATTATTGTCATTGCTGTTCAGTCTGAGCGTGTTCTCAACTGTTTTGAAACCTAACGATGTTGGAACAGAGTAGGAACCATGGACTGGGGCCACAATTTGGGGACTTTTTAGGTCCTGCTCTGGGGCAGGTACTTTCCAATCAGACCAGAACTTTTTTAGTGACACAAGCACATTTACAACACTAGCTTGGTTTGGAAACATGTTTTATATATTGACATTTAGACAACGTTTGAGAAAAATTACTTAAAAGCTATTCGTTTTCGTCACTATTAACAGTAAATAATTGTTTTTTTATTGTTGATTTCAGTGATGTTTTAGCTTTAGTACATCATAATTTACATAGAAGGGGGAAAAAACTACTTTTGTTTTCCTACACCACTTAATGACGTATTTAAATGAGTATACAAATGCTAATGTTACAACTATTTAGCACCACTTTCACAAACTGGTGCTGTGTGAACGCAAACATGGGGCCAGGGTAGTTGAATAAACAGGGGCTAAAGAAATGTGGGGTCTTAGTTCTTGGTACTTTCATGTGGGAAAACGCCTATGGTAATTTAAATTGTGACAACACTAGTGTAAAGACCAGTTAACGAGTATTTGATTACTAAATTAGTTGCGATTTTTTCAATAATCTATTAGATGCGATTAATCGATTAACTTGTTGCAGCTCTATAAATAATATTTGTTCTTTAAGACTGTCACATTGTAAACTCTGAACAGAAGCCTATCGTTTCTACAGTATCTAATTGTTTTCTCCCACTTCTTGCAGATCGTCATCAAAGACAAGGTTCTGGAGCTGCTGATGTACTTCACCACTCATCAAGACGAAGAAGTGCAGATTAAAGCTCTCATTGGACTCGGTTAGAGATTTAAACACCACTGCTGATCATTTTAATACGAAGTTATCTAAATTCAGCGACGTAATCTTGCACGATCTCATCCACAGGCTTCCAGTTCATCATGTATCCAGAGCTGATGTTTGTGCAGGATGTGAAGGTCTTGTATAACAACACTCTGAGCGATGAAGCCGTGTCTGTGAGTTTAAAGATCCAGGTGTTAAAGAACCTCCAGACTTATCTTCAGGAAGAGGACTCGCGCATGCAGGAGGCGGATCGGGAATGTGAGTTTTAATAGTTTTAATAGATTATCACATTTTTCTCATTTTGATTGTAGTGTGATAGTCTTTGTGGTAAATATTGTAGTTTTTTATGAAGATTATAGATGAACTTTAAAAATTACAGGACGTAAGTTGAGTTCTAAGACAGAATGCTTCCACAAAAAAAGTAACAAAACATAAAGACAATTTCCACATGTTTCCTGGAGATTAAGCAATCATTTAGCAAAATTAAAGTGCTAAGTAGAGCTGGGGAAAAGTTTAGATAATATTGTTTCAAGATATGCAAAAATGTAATATCGACTATATCGTGCAGTAAAAAGAAACGCTACAAATAACGTCATTACCAATAAAAATTAAGTAAGTGATGGTGTGAACTTTCAAATAGACAAGGCAAGTTTAAATGTACAGCAGAATTCACTGAAGTGCCTAAAATAAGAGGAGATTGCTGCACTTACACCTGAAAAAATGTCAGTCTTTAAGTGAATACGTGAAATTTATATTTTGTTTATATTTTGTAGTTTGGAAAACGTCAGAATATGTTTATTTTGGACTGACAGAATATCGTCCAAATATCGCCCAGCCCTAGCTACAAGATGTTATCATTTGTTTAATTGTCATTTATGTGGACTTTGGGCAAATAATTGCAAAATCAAGAGATTGAGTTTCACTCTTGTCAAATTGTCACTTATCTATTTAAGGATTTTAAATCGCAAGATTGACAGAAGTCCAACTTTGAGGTAGAATATTGATATTAGGGATGCACAGATCCAGCTTTTTCTGTTGTGATACTGATATTTTGGCATTAAGTACCTGCGATACTCGATATCAACTGATCCTAGTGTAACTTAAAGTTGGGGTAACTAACTTCAAGTTACACTAGAACTTAAAATGAGACCACTGAGTACTCTCTGAAATGAGTTATGAAGCATTTTAGTTCACATCAGGAGCCGAATACTGTGCTCTGATTGGCTGAGCTTAGGTGGTCCTTTCCAGTTTCACTTTGCTGTTTGTTAAAAGACGTTTATTGACCATAACTGCAAACAAAATTAATACATGTCGATATTAACTATGTGTTGAAGGATTTATGAGAGGAACTAGTCAGAGTTAAACCTAAATTGTGTTTGCAGCGTGAAAATCAGCTACCTCACCTTTAGTGTGAATACATTTTCAAACATTGTGAGACTTTCTGGATCAACATCAGTTAGTAAATTGGTCTTATTACATCTGATTAAAGCCACAATCACGATATCAACTGAACCGATATCATAGGGCCAATACCCGATTCGGCATCAATTTCCGATCCCAGTATCGGATCAGTGCATCCCTAATTGATATTCCGAGTTTTTTTAATTAAATGGGCCAAGTCTGTTTTACTTAGTTTCATAAAATTATATTACCCATTTTAGTTTGTTTTGGAAAAGGCTAAACAAAATTAAATCGAAAAACTCTTTTTTTTTTTCTGATTGCTCTTGTTAACTACATGGTTGCTAGGGAACAGATGTAGAATTACCTCTACATATGTCATATTTGCAAGAAAAAGACAATTATAAACCTAATAAAACAGCCACATTAGGTGACAGTAAGCAAAATGTTTTGTGAACTCTTCAGTATAATCTTGTTCACAGTTTTACTGAAAAATCTCATCATACAGTTTTTAAGATTAGTCGTATAACTTCTCTAACTGGATCAATCTGGTGTTTTGGCGAATCTAGGGAAGAAAACGGAGAAACAGGAGGATCTGAAGGAAATGGGAGACGTCTCTTCAGGCATGAGCAGCTCAATAATGCAGATTTACCTGAAACAAGTGCTGGATCCTTCTTCCACACTCAGTCGACCGTGCGCCACTACGCCCTCAGTGTGATCACTCTAACTCTGGGTCAGGGGCTTATTCACCCTGTACAGGTAATTAAACAACCTTCGATCTCAATTTGTATTTTGTTTCTCTTCCTGTGCTAATAAATATCTCGTTTTAGTGTGTGCCATACTTGATTGCGATGGGAACAGACCCTGAGCCAACGATGAAGAACAAGGCAGACAACCAACTGGTGGAGATCGACAAGAAATACTCAGGTTTCATCCACGTAAGTTTTCGTTTCAATAAAAATTTGTCTCCACTTAACAAGACCACAAACTTAAATCGCTGGTTTGTTTTCCTCCAGATGAAAGCTGTTGCTGGTTTGAAGATGTCTTATCAAGTGCAACAGGCGATTCACGGATCAAAGACGGCGGTGGTTCGAGGTTTTCGCCCTGAAGACAAAGACACGGCTCTGTGCTCACACCTTTACTCGATGGTCCGAGGAAACCGACAACACAGACGAGCTTTCTCATATCGCTGCTCAACCTCTTTGATGACAGCTCTGTAAGTGAATATTTATTTAACTACTGTATTTTCTGGACTAACGAGCTCAGAAATGCCCCAAAAATGCATTTTTAAAGAAAAAAATGTATATGAGTGCACTATATAGTCGCAAATTTTATCTTACATAATCTGGCAATCCTGTCCTATCCTGTTTTTATGCACTGAGATTGTCAGAGGTCAAGGGCCGCTGGCATGAGGCAAAACTACAAGATGCAGATCAAAACATGACTAAACTCTGCATTAATCGGCTCTTATATTTTCACTAAATCGTCTGCAATAAGTATTTTGTCCATTTGACATTCAACAATCGTGATGTGACTCAAGTGTAGCTGTTTCTTACCTGCAGCAAGCTCCACTGATCTCTTTCTGCTAAATCCACTGCTCTTTTGCCCAAACTCCATTTCTCCTCTAGTCTTCGTGCATAAAAAACAGTCCTTCATTTATTCTCTGGAAAGTTTTCCCCCGCGCTGCTTCTGTTGTAGATCTGCGAGTGCTCCGCTGATATTATATCGTGAAACAAGGAAATGCAGCTGCAGTTTTCGTCGTTTACATCAGTCACCAGACAAACATCAGTGTTTGTCTTTCAAGCGGTCGTGGACAAGAGAATCATCTTCTTGAAATCAGACCGAATCAACTCTCTCTGTGCTGTTATTTTGTTGAAGAAGTTCTATGCGCTAATGTGAGCGTCAATGCAGTTCATGAGACTGCAGCCTCCAGGTCTGCAGTTTTATAAATGTTGCTCGCACTTACCAAGTAGTTCGGAAGCGTAAGTGCACGTCTCACTGGCGAAACAAGAGCATTTGTCCCTCGTTTGAGAAGCAGGGAGAGCTCGAATCTGGTCGGGACCATAATATATATTATTTATATAAAATAAATGTACATTTGTGAATAACTAAGTCGCACCTGAGTATAAGTGCGACCTATAGTCCGGAAAATAGGTACATATATATTCGCCCTAATGAGAGTACTTGAATATAAGCCGCCCACTTAGATTTAAAAACTGATGAAAAACAACCCAAAACTTGTATCTAGTTGTACAGTTAATCAAGGCACTATAGGTTCAAGTTTTCTGTTTCATGATGCACTTCATGTCAACCGATATGTTTTTTTTTTTCTGTCTCTTTCAGAAAACTGAAGTCAACATGGTGCTGTTTGTAGCAGACAACTTGGCCTGCTTTCCGTACCAGACACAAGACGAGCCGTTGTTTATCATGCACCACATTGACATTACTCTGTCTGTGTCTGGTAGCAATTACTACAGTCCTTTAAAGAGGTAAGACCAGAGCTGTACAGCAATATATAACGTTTTAGATAATATCATCAATGTTAATTTTAAGATGTGCAAAAATTCAATATCAGGTAAAATAAAAAGTTACGAAAAGCTTATTAACAAACTTTCAAATAGACAAAGTAAGTGTATAGGTAAAACAGAAATTGTGCAATAATTCATTAAAAGTGCTTTATAAAAAAATATGAAAAATGTTTTTACTCTTACAAAAGATTTGCAAACAGAACAGTGTATTTTTTAATATTTCAAAGTGTATTGAGCATTTTTCTTCCTATTTTAATTTTTTTTTTTTTTTATTCCGTTGGCAGACACATTTGAGACAAAATAAAAACAATATAACTACATATTTCAAGCACTATTTCCCTTTTTTAATTTAAGAAGACATTTTTTTCCCAACCATTATTTTGACAACATTTCACATTTGTCTAATAATTAAGCTTTAGTTAATAAATTTAGGAACAAGTTTTAGCACGTTTATGTTGGACTGACAACATAGTCTTAAGTATTGTTTTCAAGATACAACTAAAATTTATGAGATATTCAATTTTTTCAATATTGCCCAGCCCTGGTGAGACACTTTTCGTTTGCATCCTAGGCAAGTTTATTTGTATTGCAGTTTGTACACAAAGTCACAATACAGGACAAAACAAAACAACAGATTTTATGCACAAACAAATGCTTTGAGCCTGGATTTGAACATTGTCACAGAGAGGCCAAGACTTAGCTGCCTAAAACTGAAACGCTGATCCCCATGTTTAGTCCAGACTTTGGCACCAGTTGGTCCTCAGAGTCCGAAATGGTTCATAAGGCAAACTGCGGCCCGGGGGCAAACTCGGCCTGTGACATGTTTCAATGAGGCCCGTGACATGTTTTTGAGAAACAGATATGCAAGACAAAGTTTAAGAGACAAAAACTTGGGCTACGACAATAAACTTGTAACATTTTGAGATTAAACATTCCTAACATTCCTAATAAACTCACAATGTTATGAGAATAAAGTCAAAGCCATGAAAAGCTATTTTTCAATTTTATATTTGAAGTTTTACGAGATTCAAATTGTAATTTGGACCATTGTCATGAATTTTTAAAAATCCATTGTGTGTTTTTATGCAAACATTTGAGTCTAATCAAGTCTTGATCCTATCTATCTATCTATCTATCTATCTATCTATCTATCTATCTATCTATCTATCTATCTATATCTATCTATCTATCTATCTATCTATCTATCTATCTATCTATCTATCTATCTATCTATCTATCTTCTGTCCAAGAAATGCGTCTGCAAGAAAGAGAGTTTTTTATACAAATGTTGTCAGTCCGCCCTCCACCACTGTTCTGGGTTTGAATATGGCCCTCTAGTCAAAATAATTACCCAGCCCTGCACTAACATGTCAGAGATGTACTTTAGTGCTAGTCCATAGAGAGACTTAAACACAAGGAGAGCTGTTTTATGAATAAGTCTCTCCAAGTCAGGCTTTGACACTATGATTTTGATTTTGAAAATGTTTTAAGATGTTAAAAAGCTGCTGATGTTATTGACTTGATGTGGTTGATAAAGGTCAAGTTTAAATACATTATTACCCACAGATTTCTAACTTGATTTGAAGGTGTTTAGAGCGTGAAGGTGACAGTTGACACTCTCTTTGCTTCTGTGGACCAAAGATGATAACTTTAGTCTAGTCTGAGTTGTTTAACACGTCGTCGATAAAATAGGTCACTTACGCTTGAACTGTTTGTTGCAGTCTTTACGAAAGGAGCCGGTGCCCCGAAAGAAAATCATAAAGAAGAAGAAGGAGAAGAAGAAAAAGAAACACAAAAAGAGAAAACACAACTCTGAAGACGAAGATGACAGCAGCGAGGAAAGCAGCAGCAGCTCCAGCAGCTCCAGCAGCAGCAGTGAAGAGGAGGAGGTGGTCGTCCGCAAGAAAACCAAGTCTGCGGATTCAGATTCAGATTTGGACGACGAGGAGGCAGTGTTGGACCGTCTACCTGACAACCCTGGGCCTCTGCTGGACTTCGCCACGGCCTCACAGGGCGTGCTGCTACTGCTGATGCTAAAACAACATTTGAAGAACCTCTATGGCTTCTCCGACAGGTAAATAACTAGAATAACTTAAAGGAACGTAATAAATGCACAACTAGTGATTTTACAATCTGAGGCAGGGGTGTCAAACTCAAATGGAGCTGAATTTATCAAGTCTAAGTTGGTCAAAGGGAGGAGCATAGTTTAAAACAGAGTTTCTCAACCAGGGGTTGTGGACCCTCAGGGGTACAGAGCCCTGTCTGGGGTACTTGGAATGATTTCAGACTTTAAAAGAAGGTGGAATGTATTTTGTATGAATTTAATAATTTATTTGGTGATGATTCTCTTTTTAAACTTTTGAAGCATTTTAAGGAAATATTTTACAAAAACGAAAAAAAAAAAAAAAAAAAAAAAAAAAGCAATAATTGGCAGTGTTCTACTAGAAAACCTTTTGTTTACCGAAAAGCACATGTGTGAGACAAAATTTAGGGGTACTTGGGACAAAAAGGTTGGGATACTGATTAAAATATAGGTCAACTTACATTATATTCAAATATGAAAATAAGGCTTAATATAAAACATATATTTCCACATTTATTTTGCATTACATTGTATTGTATTGTATTGACTGTTCTTCCTAGAAAATTTTATAAATTTGGTACATTCCAGTGCATTTCAGAGGTTTTAGTCACATAAGCCTGGCATTAGGGCAGCTAGGAGGGGCTGAATCAGTGCTAGGCAGCAGTGTATTGTGGGACCTGTGGTTCATATTGTTAAGTACAGTTTATTGAAATAATGATCAGAAATCAGTCAGGGGCCGCATGAAATCACAGCCACTTTGACACCCCTGATCTAAGGTTTTACAATCACAGATGAACTCGTGTTTCCAAAATGTGAATGATCGTACGTTGATGATTAAAGTTACTGATCAAACAATTTGAACAAATTTTGCTATGACTCATGGGTGATCACCTGAAAGCCACTTTTTCACGTTATTGCCCACGAATGCATACCGAACAACGCCTGTTCATATCAAAATGGTTTATTTTAGAACTATTATTTGTAAGTGTACAGTTAATATTGTTTATACTTATCACCAAACAGGGGTCAGAGCTACAACGATTATCTCACTTCACATTCTTTGGCTTGGTTGGAATCTTTAAAGAGGCCTGTTGTAATAGTTTTTGTGTGTGTGTGTGTGTGTGTGTGTGTAATAAATAATCCTCTTGAGATCCAAAACACAACAAAGAAAATCATGACCATTGCTTTATTAATTAAGAAAACAAATTTGAGCATGTTTACTTGTATCTGTGGACACATTTACAGTAGGTCATGTTTATGAAACCTGAAAGCAAAATCTTACATAGGGTTTCTATAAAATGACATTCTCAAATATGTAACTTACTTGTTATGTTTTTGTCATTGCAGCAAAATCCAGAAATACTCACCAACGGAGTCAGCCAAAGTCTACGACAAGGCAGTGAACAGAAAGTCCAGTGTGCATTTTAACCCTCGCCAAACACTGGATTTCCTGAAGACCGACTTAGCTAACACGAATCTCAGCTACGAATCCAAACGAAATATTGTGAAGCAGTTCTTAGATGTAAGTTTTACAAGATCATGCTGTTGTGGTCTTTGTTTCATTATTGAATGTTCTGTTATTTATCGTCTTATCTTCTAGTTCAAGTTACTGATGGAGCATTTGGATCGTGAAGAGGAGGAAGAGGATGGTGAAGCTAATGCCAACGCCAAAAACAAAGTAATTACTTCGCTGCTCAAAGGTCCAAAACTACAAAGCAACAACCATCACACTGAAGCTGCTCCGATAGAGACGAGCGATGAAGAGAGCGAGGAAGAGAGTCCCCCAGCGGTAAGGTTTAGCTTTTTGTTTGTGATTGATTCATAAACACGTTTTAATGACAAATGTGACGTTTTACTTTACAGAGGAAGTCAAAGAAAGGAGGTGATTCAGCGGAGGATTCTGGTCAAAAGACTGAACCTGTGGAACCTATGGACATCGTGGCCACCTTCTGTCCCAAATACAAAGACAGACCACAGATTGCCAGAGTTGTTGAGAAAAGCAGAACAGGCTACAGTATACACTGGATGACAGGAACTTACTCTGGGCCGTGGTCGGTTGCAAAGAAAAAAGATGGTCGTAAAAAGGTGCCTTGGGTTGACACTGTCAAAGAATCGGACATTATTTACAGAAAAATCAATTTGACAAGTTCACAGAAGCTCTCAAACAAAGTAGTACAAGCGCTCCGGGCGCTTTATGCCACCAAGGAAGCATCAAAGAAAAAATGAATCCACCAATGTTAACTGTGCTGTAGAGAAAATGTAAGACGCGGTGGCAGCACGTTAACACTGACCTGTTGAAATAAGACTGATGTACATGTTAAAGATAAGAGTCATACCATAAGAAGGAAATGTTTAGGAAAACATTGTATGGGAGTTCCTTCGCTGTTGTGCAGCAACTCTGTTTTTCATTTTTACTCCCACTGTATCATAGTTTAAAACCTGTTTATATCTGAACATAATTCTGTAAAAATAAGTGAATGTTGGAAGTTAGTGTATTCATGCCGTTCTTAATAAAGTGTTTTTGGAGTTTAAACTAGCAGACGATGTTTTATTTACAAGTCCAAAATATTGCAATTTTTCTCTTTTTGTTTCTGGATTTATAGTTGCCCCACTGCAACATGTAAATGTGTCACTTAGCAGTATGTGCCAATATACGGGGGAATTTACTGTTTTTAATGTACATTTTGTTGTTATATAAAAATGCTGAAAAGATGTTCCCCTGTATCTTTGAAGACAATACTGCAATAAATCATCCCTATGCCTTTGTTATTTGTTCATTATTAATCACATGACTGATGCTACCCCATGGTGGCAGCACGCGCGGGTCATTGGTGTGGTAAAATAAAAACAACGAAGAAGACGTTACCCGGAAGTAACTTCAGCGCCGCTTCATCGCGTGAGGTTGGCGGGCAACTGATTAAAGACTTTTCTAGCTTTTCTTCTTTAGGGGACGACTGAGAAAACCTGCCATAAACTTTAATAGCAAGACGTCATTCAAAGGGTAAAATATTCATAAAATCTGTTTTTGAGTAAACAAAAGAGCTTGTTAGCATGTAGTTAGCTTGCGTTTTGACCAGAACATTGTGCTGCCCAGCTACTGTTTATTTATAAAAAGCAAGTGTTCCGGTTTACTACAAGCCCGTAAAGCATTGTACTTACGCTGATGTTGAATGTCCCTGTGAAAAGCTCTTGAGTGAGACAGATCTGTTGTCATGTGTTAGATTGTCCAGTGAATCAGCGGCTCTAGTCACCATGCCGTCCAGCGCAGGAGTCAGCAGCCCCGCCGCCGGAGCAGAGGCGCTGGAAAACTCTGCCAGACTCATCGACAGACACCTGCAGGAGGACCGCTGCTTCCCCGACCTGTCCGAGCTGCTGAGCGTGCCCTCTCACAGTGTGTAAACACTCTGCACTGCACATGTGACAGTCTGTTACTCTAAAACATGCACTGTACAGTTTCTCAACAGTCTATCACTCTCCATGTAATGTTAACTACATATTAGGGTCTGTGCAGTGAACGCAAGTTCTTTATATTCAAAATCTGTACTTAACGATAAGTTTCTGTTCAGTTTATTTCTATGTAGTGTCTTTATTTTCCTCAACGCAGTTATGCTGCTTCAGGTTTGCACCTTTCCCAAATCCTTAAACTTAACCAAATGAACTTAACCTAAACCCATTCCTAACCCTACCTTACCCAAATCCCTGAAGGAAATATTTTTAAATCTAAACTTTTGCTAGCATAGCCACCAATCAAAAGTAGTGGAGAAAAACAACAACACACTTCTAAAAGAATGTACAGAAATTAGTCATTTTAAATATAAACAAGCCAGCTGACATTCTATGCACAGAGCCACTTAGTTAAATGTTGAACATTTGATGGAGTTTGTCTTTTCTGTTGTAGATATGGCCTCTTTGTCTGGTGTGTCAGACATGGACTATCCTCTACAAGGCCAGGGTCTGCTGACTGTGCCAAACCTGCCTGAACTCAGCGCTGTTCGCCGAATCCCACTGCCCCCAGAGCTCGTGGAGCAATTCAGCCGTATCCTTTTCTATCTATTCATTATTTAATTATATATTTTTGCAAAGAGTTGGTTGTACTTACCTTTTCAAAGATATGCAGTGTAACTGTATGATGGGTGTTTTCCCTGAAATCTCAAGAGCGTGGCTAACTATTGACAACGACATCTTTATGTGGAATTATGAAGATGGGTAAATACATTTTACACTCAACACAACTCAGAAAATGGTTGAAGTATTGAAGTTGTTACTTTTTTGCAGAGGAGATGTGGCGTATTTTGATGGCCTTATTGAAACTATTTAGCAGTGGGTCTGGTAAAACCAAAACCAGGTGTGTACTTACTCTACAGTCTGAACACTAACTAATTATTCACTCGTAATATCATGTTATTATTTTCTCTCTTAGGGATTTTACAGCCACACATTCACTATCTGTTAGTGTTGGCCACATCTGTAGACGTTGTTATCCTGGGCCTCAGTTTTCCCAAAATCCAGGGTGGTAAGTAATTGTCAAAGATGCTGTTTATTTGTCGTGTAACTGGTGCATGGTATCAAAGTTATCTGAACATCGTCTCTAATGTACAATATGTGTCTTTGCATAATGTTTACTCCAACTTTTCTGTGTTTTCTACAGGTTTGAATGACAGCATGTCGGGCGGGATGCAGTTGCTTCCAGACCCTCTCTTTTCAATCCCCACTGATAACATCTATATTCTCTCCATCACATCCACTGACTCCGGACGGATATTTATGGCAGGAAAAGACGGCTGCCTTTATGAGATCGCCTACCAAGCAGAAGCAGGGTGGCTGACCCAGCGCTGCCGAAAAATAAACCATTCAAAGAGTACGCTGTCCTTTCTCGTCCCCTCAGTGCTCCAGTTCTCCTTTTCCGAAGATGGTAAGAACAAAAAATAACCTTTTTTTAATTCATTTTGTGAACATTTCCCAACTTAGGCCTTAAAATTTTCCTTTTTTTGTTTCATACAGATCCTATTGTGCAGATTGCAATAGATAATTCAAGAAATGTCCTTTTTACTCGCTCTGAGAAAGGAGTTTTGCAGGTATCGTGTTTGTTTTTAGTTTTAAGATGAAACTTGTAAATTGGCTAAGCTGCTTCTGTTTGAATCAGGTGTACGACCTCGGTGCTGATGGCCAAGGAATGAGTCGCGTGGCAACAATGTCCCAGAATGCAATTGTGGCAGCAGCTGGTAATATTGCGAGGTATGTCTCTTATAATACCATAGAAATGTGCATATTTATTTCTCCATTTGTTTTGAGTGTGTGGTCAAGCTCTCATCACATTGTGGGAGTTGAAATGGTCAATCTGGTGCTCATAAGGTCAATATTTCAATGATTAAAGAATGGTTGAGAGTTTTTTTTAGTATCAGCTTTTGCCAGAAGTAATATTTAAAGTGTAAACCTATTCAAGGAAAACTTTTATTTACCGAAGATGGAAACTTATGATAGCTGTTGTGTTTTTTTCTCTCACAGGACAATTGATCGCTCGGTCTTCAAGCCAATTGTTCAGATTTCTGTAATAACCAGATCTGAGTCATCAGACTGCCATCTGCTGGCTGTCACTCATGCAGGTGATTATAAACATCAAAATCTGTCTGTTGTTGAGGTTAAGTAAAATGGAAAAGGGAATTATTAACCCTTTAGACGCCAGAGTTTTTCTGTTCAAATACACTTCTGGAAATATTAAGTCTCACTGATATTTCACTGTATTATTTTATGAAACCTCTGTGAAAGAGTTGAGTTTGGTATTTTTGAAGCTTCAGAATCTTATCAAAAACAGAAAATAGGAAGTCTGCACTGCAAAATTGAATTTCACAAGTTAAAGTTGCTTGATTCTAGGATTTAAGCCTAATTTCAAGCATTTTGACTGATGTAACCTTGATTTATTGTAGAGACCTAGAACATTGTCCTTGTTTCAATGTGTTTCGAACTGATTTCAAGACTTTGCTGCTTATTTTGAGCCAAATTATTTGCCAATGGGTTAAGAAAACTGTTTTTCTGTTGTTCTTACTCTGTTGGCACATTTTTGTTCTTGTGTTTAAGCCAAATTCTCTTATAAGCAGTTAAAATGTCTTTAAACCAGTGAAATATTCTACATTACATAAACAAATACATTTTATCCAGTTAAAACCTGTATTACAATTCTGATTCTAAGTCATTTTAAGCAAGTCTAGATACAGTAAATATTTTTTTCAGTGAAGATGGAGAGCTTGAAACAGCTTGGTGCAGAATTTCCACTTTGGTGCTTAAAGGGTTAACCATGTCCCACTTGTCATTTTTTTAGACAGACAGACAAGTTGTTTATCATGAGCAATATCTACTTTATATCAGTGTCATTCAAACAAACAGACAGTTATAGTTGATTTCTAAATACAAATCTCCCTTTGGTTTTGTAGGCGTGCGTCTGTATTTCACCACAGCACCTTTTGCTCCGGCGCTCCAGAAACACCTTCCTGTTCGGCCAAGTTTGCTGTCTCTGGTCCACGTTCGTCTTCCGCCTGGTTTTTCAGCTTCTTCAACGCTTCAGAAACCTGCAAAGGTTCACAAGGCTCTCCACTGTAAAGGTAGAAAAACACGCTGGACATCTGTAAAACTATGTCTATTTTAGTGCTGCAATTGAATAATTATTTGTTTATTTATTATTTATTGAAAAAGTGCATAGTACATTGTGCTTAATAAAATTACAATGTCCTTGCGTTTCCATTTTAAAAATAAACACAACAGAAACATCAGCAACACCTTATCGAAACACAAATACCATGACAATTCAGTGTTTCCTCTACCATTTTACAGGCAGGGTGGATTGTATCACAAGATTTGACAACTCTAATTTCCAAATGTTTTAGAATATCATGATTTTTTTAGAGTAGCAGCATTGAAAGTCTTCAATTGCCACCGATAATCATAAATTTGCAATATGTAGGTCAAGATTTTCTTTACTCAGATTCAGATAACTTTATTAATCCCTCGAGGGGCAATTAGTTCGAACAGTAAAAATAGTACATCCAGACCACTTACAACACATAATGCTTTGAGGTCATTACGGCAACCAGTACAGTAAAAATACAATCTACTATATTCCTTAAAACTTACATTTAAAAGACGAATAGAAGTAGGAATAAAAAACGTAAGATACCTGTTTGTTTTTGCATAAGGTCCTTATCTCTTAACTTTTCTATATGTGACCCAAGAAGCCCTGCCAGACCAACAAACATTGGGAAAGCACTGCAGAAACAATACAGCTTCAAGGACAATTTATGTGAAATCCGATCTTATATGCTTTACATAATCCGTCCTCTTAGACCAAGTTGTATAGAAAATGTCTAGTTGTAGTTTGAGTGAATGAGAAACCTTTTTAATTAATTATTTTCCTAATCGATTAGTTGGGTGATTGTTCTTTAGATTAATCGATTAACTTGTTGCAGCCCTAGTCTCTTTAATACGACACTTATTCATTCGTTTTGTTTTTTTTCCAGGTGTTCTGCTCATGGCTGCTTCTGAAACGGAGGACAGTGATATTTTGTGGTGCATCAACCACGACTCATTTCCTTTTAAAAAGCCACTGATGGAGACTCAGGTCAGTATTATATTTTTAACATTCAGGCCAGCTGAACAGGAATAACATAACAGTGTCTTTGTTGCAGATGATGTCTAATGTCGATGGTCATTCCTGGGCTCTCTGTGCTCTAAATGAAGAAACGCCGACCAAAATCTCCACTCCTCTGAACAAAGACCTGATCCCAATCACAGATCCTCCTGTGGTTGTTCAGCAGCACAACGTCCCTTCACAAAAGTTTGTTCTTCTGTCAGCCAAGGTAAAGCTTTTAATACAGTACTAATGGTCACGTTCCTATTCTTTTTAAAGTGAACATATTGTATTATGTGAAGTCTACTTTTTTTGAGTTTTCTGACTATATTTAACAGTACTCCAAAAAGGTTCATTCAGGTTCTTCTTTTCTAGATTACGTTTTAAATTCCTATATCAGACCAGTGGTTGTTTTATTTGTCATTACCTTTACATGTTTCGACTGCCTGTCTGCAATCATCTTCAGAAGCGTCACTTGTTGTTCAATATCTGACCATTGCAAAAGAGAAAACCATGTTATGGACTGGGATGGGGCCAGAGTCATCGGGACCGAGGACAACAAACACCAACGCTGGATAAAAGAGGCAATTGAAATCCGGAAGCGTGCCCCGGCTACACTAAATAGAGATGAGGGGGCTTTCTTACTTTCTCATACTTGGGATACTGTTCTTAAGAAGTCGGACTGCAGAGGGCGCTGTCGTCCTTCCTCTACCGGAAGGAAAATGGCGCCAAAGACTGTGTAAATCAGCCGGCAAGACACGTCACAGGAACAACAAGTGATGCTTCTGAAGATGACCGCAGACAGGCAGTCGAAACATGTAAAGGTAATGACAAATAAAACAACCACTGGTCTGATATAGGAATTTAAAACGTAATATATTTAACAGCGTCTCTCAAGTGCTCTGAAAATGTCTGATTTCTATAAACATGTAGTAATTTAAAATCTTCTACTTTTTATAGATAAAGAACACACGACAAGTTTTTACGATTTCCTAATTTTAATTTAATAGATTATAATCTGTTAGAAATATGAATCAAGAACAAGCTAGAAAATTTGGTCAGGATGTTGAGCAGACGCCACATTTTCAATTTTCTCACGAGAAACACATTTTTATAACCCCGTAAACACCAATTTAACAAAATGACTTTGTTCTAGTGTAAAAGCCTGTTGCATTAGAGCAGTTGTAGTTCAATTGATTACATGATTGATTACTAGACGAGATGTAATTTATTATCGTGAAGTAGCGTTTTATGAAATCTGTAAAATGCTGAGTAAGAGTAAATGTTGAGGAACTTTATGTATGATTTTTATTTGAGATTTCATAAATATGACCTACGTGTGTCACAGGTACAAGGGTAAACATGTTCAAATGTAGTTTTATTTATACTGAAAGTCAAAATTTAAAAAGCAATTGTTAAAGTGCGTATGAGAGATTTATTTTGGTAGATGAATACTTAAACATAAATGATAGTTTTACATGAATCAAGAACACATTTATGAAGAAATGTTTGAAATAATAAGTAAGTAGAGCAGAGTTCTAAACTAATGACACTAGACAGATGTGGACAAGTGCAATTTTCTCATAAACTAATTCATATGAGCCTCTAAACTTCTCTGTTCTGGTGTATTTATGTCATAAGTAAAGCAATTCTTTTACATTTGTGGAGTTTTGGCCCATTTTAACAGATGGTTGCTAAGTAACTCCTAGGGTGATGTCATCTTGTATGAACAGGAAGTACATTTTTATTCCTAAAAAATAGCTAAGCTGCGATGAAATTTGCTAAATGTTTAGTAAAATCTTAATTATAATGATCTTTGTTTTCGTGAAATCTGCTCAACCTGTCGGAGGCACTTTAATGTTTACTTTTGGTGTTTTGGTTCTCAAAAGATTATCCAATCAGAAAGCAGAATGACCCTCACATGACTCTTATTTGCGTTGCCAGGAGGGTTTCTTAAAGCCTGAAGCTGATTTTGAACCTTGAGGCAGAAACATGCTTGAGTTTGAACTGATGTTGCACCAGGACACAGACACATCTGTTTGTGATAGGCTCATGCAATTGTTTCCACACAGTTCTCACCAGTCTCTACTCACTTTAGGTCCAAAAGTCATTCTTAATGCTAAATCAATGCATGCATGAATCATTTCAATCTCTGGCAACACAACTTCATCTTACGTTCCTTTTAAATATAATGATATTATCTTTGTTTTAATGACGAGAGTAATTTAGCCTGTCATATGCACAATGTAAAAAACATACATCTCCTCTCGCAGTTTGGTTGCTCACTGTCTTTTCTGTCTCTTGTAGGGGAGTCACATCTTTCAAAAACTGCGTCCCGTGGATCAGCTGCGTCATCTGCTGGTGAGCTGTGCTGGAGGAGAAAGTGAGGAGATCGAGAGATTCTTCAAGCTTCACCGGGTAAAACTTCTGCCTTTTCTTTAACCAAATCTATCATGACAGTTGTTATTTGTCTTACTGTGGTACTCTTACTTTATTCCAGGAAGAACAAGCTTGTGCCACATCGTTGATCTTGTCCTGCTCCACGTCTGCGTCCGATCGAGAAGTGTCTCAATGGGCAACCAGAGCTTTCTTCAGGTTAAGAACAGTTCCAGTCTTGTTTTCGCAGAGTAATGTTTTATTTCTGAATATGAACGTTGTCATTTCTACATTCAGATATGGAGGTGAAGCACAGATGAGGTTTCCCGCTGCCTTGAACAATCCCAGCACCGTCGGACCGCTCATGAGCTCTCCAGCACCAGGTCAGGATTTATACTCCGTCTCAAAACTAGATCTAGAGAAAGAAAACATCAGAATTATTCCTCCTCGCTATGATCGGTCTTGTCTTTGGACTTGATCTTTACACAAACAAAATACAATGTCTTTA
This sequence comes from Mugilogobius chulae, assembly GCA_038363315.1. Lineage (NCBI taxonomy): Eukaryota > Metazoa > Chordata > Actinopteri > Gobiiformes > Gobiidae > Mugilogobius > Mugilogobius chulae. Next base: position 13,270,662 of record CM076409.1, read on the forward strand.
TAACACACACAATAAATAATCCCATATAGGACAACAAGTTAAAAGTATCTTCTTGTTTAAGCAGGGACGGCTGGTATCAATGGGCTAGGTGGGCTAAGCCCCTCCTGTCATTTCAGGAAAGAAAATGTGGTTATAACTAAAATATTTTTTTATAAAAATATCACCTTTAAACGTATTACTATGAGTTATTATAGTTTCAGAAATGAATTATGTCAGTTTTGCTGGAAAAAATCCTTAAAAAAACAAAAGCAGGGCTAATTTTCTCCAGCCCGCAGCAGCTCAGCACAAACTGCAGGAGTCTATGGAGGATGATTGACAGGTGCTTGTCCCGCCCCTGTTCTGTTGCGCACGGTAAAGTTCAGCAGCAGGGCTAATTTAAATTAGCCCAAAACACATCATTGGCTCTTAAAAGAGATTGGCAGTTAGTTTGACCAATCACAAGCAGCAGTGGGTGGTTCTAAGATTCTCATTGGTTCAGAATCGTCATGTGCTTTGTACAGCCTCTTCCCAGAGCATGAACGCGGAGAATACAACAGACAAGCCGATTTTAGGAATATATTTTCTTTTTTGGTGAGTTTTTGTGATGGAAGTAAAAACTAACGGCAGCAGAAGAAAAGCTATGAGAGTTTGGAGTTTACAGAGCCATGAAAAGACTTGAGTTAAACGAGTTTGGTGAATGCCGAAGACAACTTTCTCTTCTCATGTGAGTGCAGCTATTTGAATATATTTTGCCGGTTTCATAAGTGTATATAAGTGCAGTTGTGTAGCATCCACGTGTTTGTAATGTCCAAATAACAGCGTGAGTTTGGTAAATGTGTCGTTTGGCTCGTGTCTGCACAAAGATAACGTTACTTGCCCTGTGTTGTTGTTGTGGTGGTGGTGGACACATCTGACACACACGTGTCTTTGTGTTGATGCTTTTGAGCCGCTTGGATTAAAAAAGTCTTTCTCTAACGCAGATTACTGGCTGTATTTCTCCATTTGTAGAATAAATAAGGTGATAACTAATTTCCTGTAAGTGTTTGCTGCAATTACTGTAATTTCTGCCCTATTGAGCGCACCTGAATATAAGCCGCACCCACTAGATTTAAGTAAGAAAAATGATAAAGTACATATATAGGCTGCACTTGTTAATAGTAAGTCTATGAGAATCTATAATTTTGCTGCATTGCCGTATAAACCGCAGTGTACAAAGGTTGAGAAAAAAGTAGCGGCTTATAGGCCAGAAATTACGGTATGTAGCCCCTCCGGTCAAAGTTGTCACCAGCCGCCACTGTGTTTAAGTATTTTTTAACTGTATAGATTCCCAGATGAAACTAGAGTAAATGTCTTTGTTTACCATAAAGTCAGAAAAACAAAATGTTTCTAAATTGAAATCAAAAACAACCCCAAGCTTACACTGCATCCAGTCCATTCTCCGCTCCGGCATCCTTTTCATTTTGAGTAGTAATGAGAGATGAGCTGCGCGGCTGTGCTCTGGTCGTCCGGATCTTTTCCGATGGAACTTTTCCAAACCGCTGGAACAATCCGTAGCCCTTTTTGGTGAAGTTGTGGAAATAAAACACGACAAACGGGAAACCAAGCAAGTGAAGTTTATCTGGTGGTTTTCAAATTATAATTATCACGCAACTGCTAATAAGACAAGAACGTAAAATATCTATACGACTATACAACACACAGGATGTAAATAAATGTCCCGTACTTGTCGATTTTTTTGCGAAAAATCAAACAGAAAATGAACTGACGTGAAGAAAAATACAAAACTCAACACAAGTGTTACCAGTACTTTTTATACATATGGTCAGTGATCATGTGAACTCTAAAACTGTGCGTGAACCTTAGTGAACTCGTGGTCTCGTGGCCGACAGTGTCCGTACATACGCGTCCATAATCTGGCCTCAGTGTGAGTGACCATTGTCCCAGACAGATCTGGATCTGGACTGAGGGCAGTGTGAGCCCGGTGTAATACTGTACCTGAAATTGTATTGGCAAATCTGATTTTAGGAAAGTAAAAAGTGTACTCAAATTGACTGTGTGCCAGTGAGCTGTTTATTTTCAAATTGTCAATTTTTAGCGTTATCATTAACACACAAAAACATTATTTTATAAACACACTTTGGTTCTTTTCAGTTTTCTCCTGATTTGTAAAGTATTTAACATGTTGTATGAGAAAACCAATACTATTCTTGGAATAATTTACTCACAAAATCCCGCAGTCATAGAATTATCAAAAGAGAAGTACAGTTAAAAGATAGGCAGGCAGAAGCTTGAGGCACTGATGAATTAAAAAGTATTTAATAGAGTCAGGGATGCCTATGCATTTTGACCTAAAGCGATCTTCAGGGCAAGTGCACTTGAAGAGCACCTGATTGTTTTTAAACACTTGCATCGTCCCATGTAGCACTCACCAGCTCTGTTTTTTGACTATTCTTGGAATAGTTTCAGATGAGGTGAAAATCCAATATGATTAGAACATGCTTTCTGTGGTTCATTTTAGTAGATGTAGAGAGAGAGAGTTGGGGCATTACATTCAATAAAACAAGAAAATGAAATGGTGGAAATGGGAAAATTTACTATTTATTACTACAATATCAATGTATTTACTTTAAACCTAGAGTTAGGGGGTACTTTTCCAAAAAGATTGGAAAACACTTACTTGACTGGATATCAATCTTTCAATTATTCTACTCAAAACTCATCTTAAAATGTTATAAACCTGAGATTCTGTATTTCAGGCATTGTTCCCCCGGCGTTCTCCACTCCGTTCACACCAATGCCGTCTGGGACCGCCTCCATGACTCCGATGTCGGCCGGACCAGAAGTCATTTTCTCTGGGAAACACAACGGCATCTGTATCTACTTTGCTCGGATTCTTGGGTTGGTGACAAGTCATTAATTTGACTAATTGTGATTACAAAGGTTTAAGTATTTTTGTTTTTGTTTTAATAGAAACATTTGGGACGGAAGCCTTGCCGTCGAGAAAAACGATAAGTAAAGGAAGTCAGAATGTTACTATTGTAAGTATAAGTATAAAACAGTCTAATAGATTAAGTAATGTAATGAGCATGGATGTTGGTTGTTTATGATTTGTTTTTGTTTTTTTAGCTGGAAAGCAGTGTTGGCTCAGTTGATTTGGGGGATGCGCTTGTGGAGCTCTGTGGCCTGCGAGAATTTCTAGATAGAAATTCTCAGTTTAATCCGTCGTCTCTTGATGCCGTTAGGTGAGAAACTTTGAAATTGTTTTTCAAAAATGAGGAGCATTAAAGTGCCTCTGTCAGGTTAAACTTAAGTAAAAGTTAAGATTATTGTAGTTAAGATCTCACTAAACATTTTATAAATTTCATCCTAGTTATTTCCTGTTCATAAATGATGACACACTAGGAAGTTATGGTGCTTTCACGAGCATGTCTGGCTCAGATTAGTTTTCTTCACTCGTTCTCTTTAGGTAATTACATTCCAGTGTGAATATAATTACCATCTCACTGTCTCATTAAGTAAAACAAAACTACTCCAGTGTAACAAGCTTTTTAACGTCAACACACCCTGGAAAACCCTTCTTTTGTTAAATTTCTGTTTTACAGGGTCATAAAAATGCACTTGCATTCTCACCAAACAGGAAGTTGAGGGAATTATAGGAGATTCCTGCACTTTTGTAATTATTTGACAATATTTGTCTGATAATTAAACTGACCAAATATGAATATGAATGACCAAATATGAATACACAACAAGGCAAAATGTGCTAGTATTTTCCATGTTTTGAGTAGATTTTGATTTGCTTGAACTAAGATTGCTAAATATTTAGTTTTACATAAAATAAGAAAAATACACATTGATTGAAATTATAAAAAGATAAACAAATGCTTCTATTCTTGAAATGATAAGTAAGTTTACTGTTCTCTTGGCAAATCTCTATTTATCAGGATCAAAACCGACTCAATTCACAATAAACATTAGACCATTCAATCTATTTTAAATGTATTTGTTATTAATGTTGTCGTTTTCCAGTGTGGTATCACATTTGAAGACAGATTTTGACTTGTTTATGTTGGACTGACAGTCACAGAATAGTATCAAGTTATAGGTACTGGGATATGCCAAAAAATTATCAAGATATAATTATTTTTTTTTTATATTACCCAGCCCGACTCGACATAATGTCACCTTTCTTTGTGTAAAACAGATAATCAACCAAATTAAGATAAAACTAAAAAATTGTAAAAACTTGTCATACGCACTTAAATTGCAGCTGCTCAGTTTGGTCGACTGTGAAAACGTCTAAAGAGTGAACCATTCAAATATCAAATCTGTTTTCCTTTTCAGCTTTAGCTCTCCGGCCAATTACAGCAAAGGCTTCTGGGATTTATGCGACCCGAGGGTGCCAACACTCAGCAGGTCCAGCAGGAGCTCCAGAGGAAGTATCACTGTGAGTTTTTAGAGAAGTTACGCCGATGAAAGCATGAGCATTATTTTAAAGTCTTTGTCACTTTTGTGTTTCAGCCAAGGCCCAGCTGTATGAGAAAGTGTCCCTGCAGGCATCCAGCAGCTGGTGCATCGCTCCTATCAGACTCTGGCTCTGTGGAAGCTTCTGTGCGATCATCAGTTTAGCCTCATTATGTCTGAGCTGCCAAAGGTAACGCGGGCACTTCACCCTCGTGCCCAGCTTGTTTTGGGTTTTTTCTTTGTTCACGTTTCAGTTTCTTTCTTTCAGGACATTCAGGAGCAAATGAAGGGAGTGAGTTTTAAGGACGTGGTGATCCGAGGAAGGAGCTAGCCGGAGCGCTCGTCACGGCTCTCATCAACGTCTACATCAAAGACAACGCCTCGGTGGACGCCATTAGCACTCACCTGCGCGACCTTTGCCCTCTTCTGTACAGCACTGACGACAGCATATGCTCCAAGGTACAACGTAGCTTTTAACTTGCTCTCTTTCAAAATTGTTTAGAGGGATTTTCGGTCGACGTCACTTAACACCCTACTGCGCCGTGTTGATAAACAAAAAAATGCCTCTATGCAAACCTTTTAAGTGGTGGTTTTTCACATTCTGTAGATTAGGGTTATTAAATGTAGGACCCTTCGACCATTAAATCTGACCCCATCTTACAAATATTGAAAAGTTTATTTACTCTTATTTACTGGTTTAATTGTGGGTTAGTATTAGTTTAGACCTTGTTTGTTCTTGAACCTTTAAGCTGGTTCTATCTAGCCATTGTTGCTGGGAAATATAATTGTTTTTTCGATGCATCGTTAATTCTTAGAGCAGTTTTTCCCAACCTTTTTAGAGTCATGGCACACCTTTTGCTTACATTTTTTTTGCGGCACACCACCTATTCAAATGTGGCCAAATCAAGCTATTTTGGAACACAAAATTATATACTTTTTTTTTACATAGAACATTGTTAAAATGTTCTTTAAATGCATAAATGGTGACTGGTTTTGTTTTCTTTCTCACTGTAAAAGTTGTTCCAAACACTCCCAAATTGTAAATCATTTAATCAATTCTGATAAAGCTTATTTTCAAGGCACACCTGGCAGTGACTCAAGGCACACTAGTGTTCCCTGGCACACTGGTTGAAAAACACTGTCTTAGAGAACAATTCCAAATCGATTTAGAGCTGTTAAAAATCAAGCTTTAGAAGAAATAAAAAAAAATCTGCCCATTTAAATAAACTCCTTGTTATTAGCCTCTACTTTTGTCACGAGCTTTAAACCCTGCAGTTCTAGCAGGAAGGACAAGTGACAAGCCGGGCGGCTGCCTTCTGTGTCTGTGGTGCAGGGACAGACGGAGACTCAGGGGCTGCAGAGGCTTTAATTGCAAGACACGACACCTCAGAAAATAACTAAACACTGTGTAAATAAGCTCTTAAGTAATCACTTGTCATCTACTATAATTATTGTGTCTATTTTACGTTCAATAATTGCATTGTGACTGGTATAATTTCTGCTTCAGCACTGTGACTGTGGTGGTATTTGTAGAATAATGTAGTTTCATATGATCCAAAAAAACTAGTTTCAATTGCTATTTTATGATGTTTAAAGCTAGAGACGCACTATTCCATTTTTTTCAGTTCTACCTGCTCTAGGTCAATGTCAGTTTATTGCTTACAATTAAAGGGACAGCCAGAACCAGTAACAGATGCAGCAGTATTTCATTGATTAGTGCCGATTTTCAATCCCAGTGTCGATCAGCACATCACGAGTTAAAACAGTTTGAATGCTGGAGATATTTTGAGCGACCCCATTTGTTTTGAGCGTGACACTGCATCGTATATCTTCAGCCATGAATAAACCAAGACACTCCTAAAATATCAAGTCTTTGGTAAAAAGTAGTTAAATAGCCCTGCTGTAGTTTATACTTATACTGTCTCTCTTTCAGGCAAATGAGCTGCTGCAGAGTTCAAAGCAGATTCAGAATAAGACGAAAAGGAAGAACCCTGAGGGAATCTCTGCGACTTTACCAACAATCAGTCACACACAGACCTGTCTCTGGTCTGCTCCCAGTACAGACAAGGTACCTTCTGTTGTCTATAATCACAACAAGGCTTTCTTTGTCCTAATTCAGTGTGTGTTCATGTCAGTGCGTTTCTACGAGGGCGTCCTGGAGTTATGTCTCACCTCCGCCGATAAGAAGGATCCTCAAAGACTTGGTCCTCACTTCTATAAAAATGGGGAGCCAGACGACGACAAAGTGGGACAACAGGCTTTTCAGGAAAGGTAAAAGTACAAAACAGTCAATCATTAAGCTTGATTGTCCATTTAATTATTATTAATCCAGTGAAAACGATACAATCAAAAACACACTTAATGTATCGATATCGGGATATAATGTGACAAACTCACTGGCAATACGCTTATCGATACAGGCAGAAGTATCAGGATACACAGCCACCTAGGTTCATATAATTTACACTTATGAACCTCAATTGCTGCAATAAGGTTGAAACTATCTATCTATATCTATATGCCAAGGCTGTGTCCCATGTACATGGGGTAGCCTAGACAGGGCACCTTTCTCTTTCCCCCCTTCCTCCCTCTGATCCCATGTTCTGAGTGCGTGTTTGTGTGTGTGACTTGGGTGTTTTGTGTATGTTTGTGGTTGAAACTATTGAACTGAAAAAATGACTTATTCGCAGGACACTTATATCTAACATAAAGAGCAATGTGAAAATACAATGCTTCTGCATTTTGTATTCTACATATTCAACTTAAAAAATGTAACACTGATATTAGAGAGGCGTATATACTCAAAAACATTTTTACAGTTGAGATACAAAACTTTTAGGTTTTATTTTACGTTGTGGATAAAAGAAAGTCAATGTTCAGTGTTACGACCAAGAGGTAGGGAAGTAACAAAAAGACCAGATGGAAAATGGTACTAAAATTGAAAAATTATTTAATGACAAAATAAGGTAAAAGTGGTAACAAAAGGTGTCCAAAATTGGGTTTTAAATTTACAGAAAATAAAAGGTAATAATATGAGGACAAAAATTAAGTAATATAAAAAAAAAATTAAATAATTAATAATTCAATTAATTACAAACAGAAATTTAACCTAGCAAGTTTGTAATAAATAACGTAACGAATGCCTCAACGAAAATTCACAAAACTAATGTTAGCGCTAATTTAACACAGAAGAAAATTTGAGACAATGGTGTTGGCAAGACAGACTGGACATGGAGCGGGTCCAGCTGCCTCGAGCGGCGAAAGACGAGGCCTTTTATGGGACACCCCCCGTCAGGTGAGCCGTCCCATTGGATGCACGGGGGAGGGGAGACCGATCCTGGAGCGCAGGGGAGTGGGCATCCTCCATCCAATCGATCAGCGGCAGAGACATGCACACAACAGAAAAAGGCAGAGAGAACACGGGAGGAGCAAACTTATAAATGAGGGCCAAATCCAAGGCCCGTAACATTCAGTATTTCTTTTACTCATTTGGCAGATTTTTAATATAATTAAAGATAATAAATCTTGATACTAGATGTATGGAAGAATTGTATCTGGATACTAATTGTATCGTGAACCCTGTGTTGGGATACATATTGCATCGGAACACTCTTGGCAAGACCCAGCCCTACTTTATTCCTTTGCTACCAAAAGTACTGTAATTTCTGCCCTATTGAGCGCACCTGAATATAAGCCGAAAAAAGTAAGAAAAATGATAAAGTACATATATAACAATAGTAAGTCTATGAGAATCTATCATTTTGCTGCGTTGCCTTATAAGCCGCATAGTTCAAAGCTCATGAAAAAAGTAGCGGCTTATAATCCATAAATTACGGTAATTATGCATGAATTTAACCTCTTTCTGTTGCAGTATATTGAGACAAAATAATAGCATGAAACTGGTAAATTGTTGAACATTTTTAAGTTGTGTCTCAAAGACGAACGCCACATACAGATACACACTTTTTCTTGTGGTTCGTTCAGCCTGTGTTTTAAATTTGCCTGGTGGTGTAGCTGTTTTTCACACTATAAACACAATTTGGATTTTTAATCTGACTACTTCCTCTCAAATGCTTTGACACATGGCTAGAATCGACATGTATTCATTTTTTATTTGCAATTATGGTCAATAAACATCTTTTTACAACAATAAAGTGAAACTGGAGAGGACCATCCAAGCCCAGCCAATCAGAGAGCTGCATTCGGCTCCTGATGAGAAATAAAGTTATTTATTGTTCAATTCAGACAGTAATCAGAGGTCTAATTTTTTCATTAAGTGCTGCATTTATTATAAACTTTTCAGTGAAAAACACAAATTTTAATTTACAAAAAAAAGTTACCACAACAGCTCTTAATTTATTTGAAAAGATCCTGAATATTTACTGGTAGTGCCTTTTTACTAGCAGCTGAGCAGCATAAGACTGAAAATGGTGCTTTAATAGTCTTGAATGCAAAAATAGTAGATTTTCCTAGATATTCTGCTTTATGAATATTGGACGCTTCTGAAGTAATAACAGTGGATGTAGTGAACTTCTGTAATTGTTAAACCAAACTTCTCGGTTAAATAAAGAAAACAAGACTAAAACACAGCAGTCGATATATACTGTTTTTTTGTTGTTTTTTGTATTGCAATGTGAGTTTTCCAGGTTAGTTGATTTCAGACACTTTTTCTATTCTTACATTATCAGTGCAGATTTTAGGGTTTTCACAGTGAGAGCTATAAAATTAACTCTATATATACTGTTTTTTTGTTGTTGTTTGCAGACTTTTGTGTTACAAGTGCATCACAGACACGATGCAGGAGCTCGTGAACCAGAGCAAAGCAGCGCCACAGTCTCCCAGCGTGCCCAAGCAACCGGGACCCCCTGTCATGACCTCCGACCCCAACATGCTCAGTAATGAAGAGGCTACTGCTCACGTGAGTCAGCAGTGATCTCTCCAGTGAGCGCAGACACTTTTAAATCTTATTCTACCTGTTGTTTTGTAGTTTGAACAGATGCTGGGACTGGCTCAGAGGTCTCAGGATGAATTGTTCCACATCGCCCTGTACAACTGGCTGATTCAGGCTGATCTGACCGACAAGCTGCTCGAGGTACAAAGAAAATGCTGTTCTTATTTAGTCATGTTGGGTCAAATTTTTGTGTTAAAGGCTCATTTATGCTTTATGTTTGTGACGGCTAGCTCTGCGTTAGGGCTGGGAAATATCGGGATAAAAGTCGAATCATGAGCTCACTGCTGTGACAATCTGCTTTTTTGGTGAAATTGTCCAATCATGATTTCCCATTTCAAGTGTATGACATCTATGCCAGAGGTTCTCAAATTGTGAGTCCATATAGTTTGTACCAGACAGCAGTTGCGAACACCCAGAGCGCTCTTTGCCTCACTCAGAAACCTTTGCGTTCTGACACCGTTTCTTTTTTCCTCTCTCCTATCCTCACATCAGACTCAGAGAGGCTGCGTGTGACTTAATAGCAGCAGATTGTGTCTTTAAAGAAGCGTTTGCCACACCTAGCGATATTTTGCGAAACTGGAGCTTCGTATTGATGCATTTGGCCGCAGGCCTGCAGTTTGCCCAGGTCTGCTATAGAAGTTATCAATACTACTCAAACAGATCTTTTTTAGATTTTGTCTGAATGTGGTCAGTGGGCAAATAGAGTGTAACTACATACCAAACTGAAGCCTAAATGAGCCTTTACACCTGTTTAACTGGTCCAATGTTTTCTGGTGAAGGTGAACTCGTCCCACCTGGAGGAGCACCTCATGCACATGATTAAGCAGGACCAGAGCAAAGTTCACAACATGGACCTTCTCTGGCGCTATTATGAAAAGAACCGCAATTTTGGCAAAGCTGCTCGTGTGTTGGCTCGTCTGGCCGACATGCACAGGTAAAACACAAGAACACGGTAATGTAGTATCTTCTGATTGCATTTGAAACATTTAAACTTTGTTCTGTACATTTTTTGCAGCACTGAGATTTCTCTGAAGCAGCGTCTGGAGTATATCGCTCGAGCCATTCTGTCTGCGAAAAGTGCCTCCTGTATCTCGTCCCAGGCAGCGGACGGAGAGTTTCTTCACGAGCTCGAGGAGAAGATGGAGGTTTGTGCCAGAAAAACTTGACTTTATATTAATGATGAACTGATATATTGAGCTGACTTTTTCTTGCAGCTCGTACGAATTCAGGTTCAGATTCAAGAATCCCTCATGAGACAATACTCGCACCATCCGTCGGTGAAATCGTCATCTCTCAGTTGGACTCTGAGCTTATGGACATCACCAAGGTAACAGAGAATCATCATAGATCTGCTGATTTAATGAAGGGGCTCTGGTATAATAATTTAAATGTGGAGTTTATGAGCATGGACTGGTTTTAGAATGTTATTTGTAGTTAATGGGAGAAATGTTTGTTTTTGTGTTTGAAACAGTGGCATATGCGCATCAGTAATTTATTAGTAATTCATGTATCATGTGGGCGGTGATAGGTGATGGTGAAAACAGGAATTTCTGAGCAATTAAGCATTAACTGCAAACAGGGCTAGGTCATACTGATAAAAGACAATGTCTCAATATTGTGTGTGTATCTAGATAATGATATGAAGTCAATTCAACACTTATTTGTTGCAAAATGTCTTCAAAAAATGTTTGGAAAATGTGAAAAATCTATAAGATTAATACCAAAATATCAGCTTTATATACACATTTACAGCATAACCTGTGTAAGGCACTGTAAGTGATACTGAATTTGTGAATATCTTCATAACATGATGATCAAATGTCAATATATTGCCCATCCCTTACTGCAGAACAATACAAATGGCTTGAATATACAGAAGACAATCCAACTTTCATCAAAGAAATTATAGGAGAACACTCAAAAAAGTGGATTTTGCGTTATAGTTCATCATTTAATATCAGCAGCTGTGTTGTGACTAATAATGTACATTACAGTTGACTTCACTGGGCTCTGATGAGCATTTTATTGGTTGCTTGTGCTGAGTTTTACTTAGGGCTGGGCAATTTGTGATAAAAATCGAATCGTGAGCTTATTGTTGGGACAATTTGCTTTTTTGGTGAAATCGTCAAAATCGTGATTTCCATTTCTCTATTTAATTTACCTGTTTGTTAAAATACAGACAATTATTACGTCTCTTAGCCTCAGAGTTGCCAAGTTGTTTCTTTATAACGAACCTGGACTTATGAATTTGAAGGTCATGTGTTGAGATCTTTTGTGCAGCTGCTTCAAGTCAAGTTCAGGTGAATTATTTACTAAAATATATATTTATGAATGAAACATGGATTTTAGCGCATTTTAAATGTTGTTATAGTGTAGAAATGCCAATTTGTTTTCTCACACAATGTTCTAGATTAATTGATATATATGAATAACTTTATTATGGACTGAGGGATTTTTTTCAAAGGCTCGTTACGTTTTTCTCTGAAAATCTGTCCACACTGGTCAGTGTTGTTCTGAGTGAGTGAGTGACAGCTGGATTTAAACCAATCACAATGAAGTAGGAACTTCAGAAAAAGCAGATGACTGTATTTACCTCAAAAGGCAATAAGACAAAGTCTACAAGAATTGTGTCAAATCGAAATCGTGATCAGTCTCCAGGAAAATCGTGATAATAATTTTTTGCCATATCGCCCAGCCTAGTTTTACTGTGTAAAGCCTTCTGCTTACTACTGGAGATTTGGCCCGATTTTAAGCCCGATGTGCCCCAGCGAGTTTGAGAGGTGTGGCCAGAGTAAAAATTTCAGGAGAGATTTTCTGACGTTTCTCTCCTTATGTCTGATTGTCATCATGATGAAGTTCACATGCTTTTCTTGATGTGTCTAAACATCGCAAACGATCATAACTTCCTTTTAGTTTGCAGCCAGCTTTAATGGATCAGAATTCTTTTAGATTGTGCCACCTGGTTTTACCTGACAGATGTAGCCTGGTAAAGCTCTGTGATCAGTGAAACACGTATAGGTGTGGCCAACAGAATTGGTTAATAGCATTAAATAAAATGCAATGTTCTTGTTTGTAGCTTTACGGGGAGTTTTGCTGACCACTACAAACTGCCCGAGTGTAAGCTGGCCATCATTCACTGTGCAGGACACTTCAGACCCGATCCTGGTTCAGTCTCTGTGGCAAGAAATCATGGAAAAGGTCTGTACATTTCAGCGGTATATTGTCATTAATGCTAAAACAAGACTATTTTTAATAAGAAACTGTGCTTCATCTCATTTCAGAACTGGCAGACTCTGTGGTCATGAGCCCGGGCGATCGAATGGGTTCTGTCAGTTTAAAGCTGATCTCACTGGGGAGAATGTACGCAGGAACACCGAGATATTTTCCTTTAGGTGAGAAGAGCTAACCTGGCGACTGTGTTGAACTTCGATTTGAGTTCTTTCACAGAACACATCTGGAATTTTACTCGTTTGGGATCAATGAAATACATCGAGCTGATTGGGTGTGCGACCGACCTTATTTATCACAGCAACAAATCAAATTGGCGCATCCAGTGTCCGTGTGTCACAAACACCTCTCTGCTCTTCTTTCAAAAAGAAAGACTTCGTATTTCTGCTAAAACAGAATCAAACACAGCAGAAACAGCCGCCATCTTTGTTTAGTTTTAGTATTGCGCTTCTCTTATTTCCACTGCAGTGATGAATTAAAGTAAACGAAAATTAAAAGATCTACTTATTTTATAAACTGCAAAAAGTGGAAGAAATGTCCAATACCGTGTACCGCTGTGTACGGCTGGTGGGAAATTTAACAAGAAGCATAGACAAGCAGGTGGGATAGGTGGGTGAAAATCGATTTTCTGAGCACTGGAGCATCAGCTGCAGAACAAAACAAAATTACTCAAACATGCCTGAATCACTACAAATACAACTTTGAGTAAACTAATGATCAGAGAACATTATTATTATTATATGTCTGTATATTATCTGTAAATAGATATAAATGCTTTTTTTAATGTTTTGTCATGTGTTTTTCCAGATTTCCTCGTGAACTTTTTGGAGCAGGAGGTTTGTAAGTTGAACTGGGACGTCGGTTTCGTCACCTCCACCATGCAGGAGATCGGCGTTCAGATGCCCCGCCTCCTCGAAGTCTACGACCAACTCTTCAAAAAACGGGCAAGTCACTTTTCAGTCTGTTAATATTCTAAAGCAGGCGAGGCGAGCTGTATTTGTAAGTGTTTTGTTGAACTTTCTGTAGGATCCCTGTTGCAGCGGCTGAGAAAACCTCTTCACCTGGTGGAGTGTATTCATGTCCTTTTATCCGGATACGTGGACGATCCGAGTAAAGTACAAACATACGACCGGTAAGTGCTGCTGCTGTTAAGGCCAGGCTCTAGGGCTGTTGTCCTTTAGTCATTTAGTCCTATTGTGTTCCTTCGTGCATTTAGAAAGGAAATATGGCATACATACAGTAGATCAGTAATACCGTAATTTCTGGGCTATAAGCAGCTACTTTTTTCTCAAACTTTGAACACTACAGCTTATAAGGCAATGCAGCAAAATGATAGATTCTCATAGACTTACTATTAACAAGTGCTGCTTATATATGTAAATCTAGTGGGTGCGGCTTATATTCAGGTGCGCTCAATAGGGCAGAATTACAGTATACATTTTGTTCATTGTAAACACAAATGATCTAAAGCAATTTACAAATATAAACAAGTCTGTTGACTTCCTGTTCAAACTGCATAAGCCTCACTTGTCTTTGTAATGTACTTTAAACAGCAGTTTTTGAATTATAATTTTGTCATTTTTTGGAAAGGTTAATTTTAATAGACACACGAATTTGAAGTGAAGAAAAAGAAAGCACACCATGGGTCTCGAACCTGTGACCTTATGTACTCTGTATTAGTTGTCTAGCAGTCAAGCCAAACAGCCAGTAATGCATCTGGGTGCAGGGCACCAAATAACTGTTAACCACACTATATTGTATTTGCCGAATCCTGGTAATTTTTGCGTTTTTACATTACAACATTCACAGAAATTAAGGGAAATCGTTTTAGAAAACATATATGAAATATATTACATGTTAAAATAAGTTCTTATTTAGTCTTATACCATGGTCAGTGATAATTCAAATGTTAACTGGCGTGCATTATAATCGTATATACGCACACGTAGTTCGGCAGGTTAAATCACCTACATATCAGTGCGCTGAATACGTCTCCACGGCAACGCGCAACATCTGAGCAAAACCAACGAACTTTTGACAGACCGAGATGTAAGAGAAAGAGTCTCTGATGCCCTGTCGCTGTTGACTCTTTCATAATAAAACTTTGCTTTCAGCAGGATTATGTTGAGGCTTTTATTGTGCAGTACACACAGGATACTTTTAACTTGCGGTTACTTGATCGTCTTGACACAACTAGCTAGCGCGGAACTTTCTAGTTTTTGATAGACTCGTGTATTGGATATTTTAGGCAACATGAGAGGACAGACATCGCATTTTGTGAACGTGGACCGGGATTTTAGACACACAATGGTCGGAATACATCGCCTGCACAGGCTTTGAAATTGAGAGACTGCTACACACGAACTCCGCTGTGCGTCGTGATGTTCTTGACTCCGCGTCGTGCATTATATCTGTGTAATGCACGGCTCCCTTCTTTGCTTAATCCTTACTTATTGTTCTTTTTTCCACTAGAGGACTGGTGAAGCAGTGCCTCCTCTGACGCTCGTTGCTGCTCTCTGGTGTTGTGTAGAACTGTATTGTGCCTCAATAACACATGATACAGAGTTAAACCTTTCGATACCGTAACTGTGTTGGTCACGTGACTTTTCTTAAAGCGATGCTCTCGGTGACACAACTCGGCTGAGGCCTCGCTCTCGGCTCGTTTAGCCCATCACTACTCACTCACTTGTTTGTGTCTTTTTCAGGCGGAGGTTTACTAACGTGTGTCTGGACAACATCTGCGGTTACCTGGTGGAGCTGCAGTCTCTCAGTCCAAACTCGGCTCTGCAGCAGATCATCAGTAACTTCAAAGCTCTGCAGGCCAAACTGGAGAAACTGCACTGAGGAGGCGACGCGGCTCTGTCACTGCCGGCCTCTAAAACACATTAAACAAATCCACACGTTCCTCTGCGGTGCCTCTCAACTGACGCTCTGTGACTCACTATGAGATCTGACAGCAGTTTTATAACTTATTTATACGTTGAGAGTGATCAGTTTGACTTTTTCTAGTGCTGGGTGATATAGCGCTAATAACTGAGCTCATCCCTGTGACAATACGCTCTAGTTCTGGTTGTCTCAAAAGTGTAGATCAACACTCACGGCTTCATTCAGTCTCTGTGGTAAATTAGCCGCAGCTTTCTAAAGTAATTCAGTTTTTTTAGCTGACGCAAAGCTTAAAACAAGTTAATAATCACTTGCAGCATGCTCAGACCTTTACATACGAGATGAATACTTCACCAAGGAATATCTGTGTTTCTAAAAGGTGGTGTTTCTGTCTCTAAGCTAATTCTAACCTAAAATGATAGTACCGTAATTTCTGGACTATAAGCCGCTACTTTTTTCATAAGTTTTGAACTCTGTGGCTGATACAACGATGCAGCAAAATTATAGATTCTCATAGACTCACTATTAACAAGTGAGGCCTAAGTATGTAATTTATATTTTTCTTACTTAAATCTAGTTAGTGTGGCTTATATTCAGGTGCACTCATAGTGTGAAAATTACGGTAATCAAAAATGTTAAAATAACATTGTAAACCGAACTACTGTACCTACTGTTTCATGTACTTTTATCAAATTAGGGATACTTTATGTTGAAGTTAATTTCTGTATTCGATTTTTGCTTTTAGCCAAAATACCTACTTTTGTAAACACACTGACCAGAGCTAATCAACATAAGGCTCGGAGGCCAGATCAGGCCGTCAAACTGATTAAATGTGGCCCACAATGCATCTTCCAAACATTAGGGGTTGCCCTCTGTATTTTTCTGCAACTTTAATACAGCAGTAGTTCTTCATCCTTATTGAGACAGATCTAGTGGTATAGATATGTAGTTTTAGCAAGTCAGAAAATTTGGCTTTCAAGCTGATTGAGTGATGTGTCAACTTAAGCGGTATTAGGCAACTCTCGACTTTCACAAAGCTGTAAACTTACCTGAATTACCTATTCTAACCCAGCTCTGATTCTAATCCTAACCTTACCTGTTTTTGGGGGATAAATGTTGAAAATTCTACACTTTAGCTAGCATTGCCAGTGTGAGAGGTGACCATAAATGGGCTTCCGGTCTGGACGAAGAGATGAGATTAAAAGCGAAGAAATTAAAGCGCTTTGAGTGCCTTGTAAGGTAGAAAAGCGCTATATAAATAGAGACCATTTACCATGATTCCGGTCTATGGCAAGACGTCTGTGGAGGGAAGTGGTGGCACGTGCCTGCAGCCAGATGCTTGTGGCTTATGCCTGCCTATCTTAGTTTGTGCTAAGTTTGACGTATCCAGAAACAAGAACTGTCACATGGACACATCTCTGCTCTTCTTTCAAAAAGGAAATAGTCCGTATTTCTAAAAAAACAGAATCAACAGCAGCAGAAACTCAAACATCCACAGGAGCTGCTATTTTTGTTTTGCTTGATTCAGGCGCTGCTTCCTGTCGTCTTTGGTAACAACCTCTCTCAACCTGCCTTGCTGCAATGCGATTCAGAATACAAACCAATCGGCTGATGAGGCCCAGATGGGTTTTTCGAAGTTGCCTGATGTATACTTTCCTTGGTGAAGTATTTAACTTGTATGTGAAGGTCTTAACATGCTGCCAAGTTATTAAATAATGTTAATTCGACTCTGCTAATTCACCAGAGAGAGTGAATCTACACTTTTGAAGCAGAACAGAACAATCCAAACGACCGGTCTTTTGCTTTTGTGGTGAACTTATCAGATTGTGATTCTGTTTAAAAAGGGATACAGTACAGACTATTTTCACCACAAACTTTTCTTGTTGTTTGGTTTATTGTTGTCGTGCTCGGAGAGAATACATCTGTGAGAAAGCTGATAATTTCCTCAAAATCCAAAGCAAAAAAAATGTATCTAGATTTGTTTTCCGTGACGACCATCGCACCATTTCATTTGTCGCCAAACGATGCAAACCATGTTAATTTTGTCTCGTGAGCATGAAATGTACATGTTTCCCACATTTTGCTGGATTATCAAAGCGTTTTACTGTCGGTGCAAACTATCCAGAACCTCTTATGGTTCTGTAATTTGAATTATGTATAAAAACGAAGCCAAAACTCTGTACTATTTGATATTTGAAACAAGCCTCTAGATTTTGTATGTTTTTTATTTTGTCTAACAGTTTTAGCATTCAACCTTTGTCCATCAGAAAACATTTTATTAAAAAAATACATAAAAACGACGACCACTTTATTTATGATTAAAATAATAAATCCAGTATGTCTTAAATAAAAAAGGACATGCTGTGACTGATCATAGAGCTGATGTTTGTTTTCATAATTACACTTAATTGCTCCGCACACATGGCGTCTTTCAGTCACTGAGACTTAATTGCTTAAGGTTATTTTTCCTAATTTGCTGCAGCACACAGTAGTGAGTAATTATGTCTCATTTTAGTTCGGTGCCGGTGTGCAGTTTTTCTTCTGCAGTTATTGTAAACACGAACACAAAATCTCACTATAAAACAGATTAAAGACGTAAACTGTACTGTGACACATTTTAATATGAAAAACTCTTCTACATCATTTATTTGGTGATAAAAATAAACAGATACACAAAACACATGTTAACAAAATTTCTTTTATTCAACCTAAGAGGAAATTATATGGATATGAATATGAATATTATATACAACCTGCACAACACATTTACAAGATTCTGTAACTTCTTTTTTTTTTTTTTGCAAATTAACTGAATATTGCACTATTACTCCACACAGCAGACTTTAGTGCCAAAACAAACATGAGGTAGGAATTAATAAACAAGGTGGGGGCTCTACATTCAGGGGTGCCGGACCGGGACATTAAATACTTTCCTCAGGGCCCAGGGAAGGAAAGGGCCTCCAATGCAAACATATAATTCTTTGTGATATCAGAGAGTTTTATCATCACTCCAATAAAATGTAGTCAATAGACTTAGGCCAAAGACAATTGCTGAACAAAGATGAATATTAATTGGTCAAATTACTAGCAAAGTTTGCAGACTTCAGTGAACAATTACCTCAGTGCAGTTGTCTTGTTTTGGTTTAAAATAACACATCTTGTACATACAAACACTTCCTGTCCAATGCTTTTCAATTAGGTTTCATTGCATCAGCTTAAAACAAATAAATCCTCTTTAGATTAGACAGTTGAATGTTACAGAAAACATGTTAAAGACTTTACATATTAGAGGAATATTCACCAGAGACACTTGTGTGTTTAAAAAGAGACATGATTGTGTCTAAATGCTAACGCTAACAGGAAGTGGTCGTAAGTACAGCATTTTGAACAATCGCAAGCAAACTGAAAATCCGTGCACACAGCCTATTAGAAAGTGTTTAACACAAATAAATGTACATAAGTATTCATTTGAATATTGTCAAAATATCAGTTTATAACTTAAAACAGGTTAGCTAAAATGTAAAATGTGATTTTACTCTTGTCCCAATAGAGCTCAACAGTGACCGCCCACTTCCTGGTTCCATAATCTTGGACCCCGTGTTAAATTGCCTCAGGGGATTAGATAAAAAATTATATTAGAAGTTTGGAAACGTCCTTGAGGCTAAACAGCTCTGTGGTGAGTCGAGAACGTAAGTCCTACATTTTTGTTTAAAAAAACGTTTTCAAAAAAAAGTTATTACGACATTTTAACAGATTTTAAGTTCTAGATGTGCTTTTTAGACTGAAAACAACCGCGCTGTGGATCTGAGTTAGCACATAGCTGGCTAGTCTATAAACTCTGAATATTTGAATTTTTGGGAAAAGCCTATGTCACTTTAACATGGGGCAAAAATACTCCGGAACCACTGTTGAACTCCATAGTTTTGCACAAAAAACACATAAATGTTGTTTTGTAGGTATGGCGATAAAAATCTTGAAAGTTTCATTTATAAACATTAAATTTGATCTGCTAAAGCCTGCAAAAACCCTAATAGCAGCACAATTATGTGTGTATGTAAATTAAAAGGCTGCTTATTAATTTTCTAGAAGGAAATAAACCCGAATGAATAGAAAATTAACAAGAGCAGACAAAATATTTAAAACATTATGTACTGGGGCCCATCAACAAAGTTTGTACCTGGGGCCCAGAATTTGGTGCTACGCCCCTGCAAAAAATAATTGATTTGATTTGACTTTGTAGTAACTTTTCTCCTCCTCTTCTATAACCTGTACAACCCTCATACTTTTGTTTTTCACTCTCTCCCTCCTGAGTGGCACGAGCAGGCCAGCTTTTTCACTCCGTTCAGAAAAATATAGGGGATGATGCAGGTGTAACGAGGCTGCGATGTAACTGGCCACCTCCACCATGATGGACGACGTGTGGAAGTTGATGGTGATGCGCAGGAGCATGTGAGTCAGCCAGCAGACCAAGAACACACTGGCCACAGCCACCACACTCTTGGCGGCCCTCACTTGGGGCTTGGATGCTTACTGTTATCTGAGCTGGCCTTGGGAGGTTTTCTTGTTGTCTGGCTT
The DNA here is from genome assembly GCA_038363315.1 of Mugilogobius chulae. NCBI lineage: Eukaryota > Metazoa > Chordata > Actinopteri > Gobiiformes > Gobiidae > Mugilogobius > Mugilogobius chulae. Next base: position 13,290,742 of record CM076409.1, read on the forward strand.
GGTTTGGAGCGTTTGTTTGTGGTCTCGCTTGTGCAACAGCTTCCTCATTCCTGTCCCCATCTCTTCTTTTTGTGTTTTTATTGTCAGAGAGCTCTTGGTTGTGACTTCTGATGCGTCTGTGGTTTTTAAGAAGCGTGATCACAATCTGGACACTGATGGTTACAATCCCAGCGAGCGGAAGAGCGTTCGCCAAGGTTAAGTAGATAGTTTCGTATGTTTTCCCCGTACAGCATCTGGAAAATAGTCTACACAGTCTGGCTTACTCGTGTGCTTCCTTCTACTTTAACAAAGAAGAAATGTGGGATGCTGAACGCCACGGCCACAATCCAGCTCCCGGTCAGCAGGAGCGCCACCAAACGCAGGCTGTCCATGCGCACCGGGCCCCCGCCTCTTTCAGGGAACCGACCAGCTTCTGATGCCAAAATATGCTGATGAAAAAAGTGGAAAAAATGCTGCTGGTTTCAGACAGATCGGCGCAGAAACGAAAAACGCCACAATAAGTTTCCCCGAGGAACCAGCGGCCGGCAAAGTCAGCCATCGTGTCCGGGAGGTCCACCAGGTAGTTTGTGATGAGGTGGAGATGGCCAGGTTGATGAAGAGGAGCTCGTTGGTGCGTAGAGAGGTAACGTTTTGGGCAGGGAACTCACGGCCAGCCAGTTGTTGCCCACAACTCCGGCAATGAACATGAGAGCTCTGATGAGGGATTCGATCACTTCTTCTGCTTCCATTGCTCCTCCACACTCAATAAAGCAGCTGCATTCAGAGTTTGGTCAATTATATTTGAGGTGTAACAAGCCCTGCCCACTCCTCGTTCCTTTTTGTGCGCTACTTCCACTGGGACACAGAGGCAAACGAGCGTAAATTATGACATTTATTTTTCCCATGTCATCTTTGTTTGTGCTGAGTACTCATTGGAGCAAAGCATACAACTGTGGAGCTATATTCCCTCTCATTCCAGCCTAGTTACCCTAAAACTTCTGACTAAAATTGTCTAATCACCTCTGCAAGGGTGGACAATTATTTTTTACTGCGGACCATATTCAAGCCGGGACAAGTGGTGGAGGGCCAGACGATGGTCGTTGGTGTAACAATTATCATTATTGTTGTGGTTTGTAATGAATTATTCTGTACCAGTGTTTCCAGAGGGCAGATGTAAAGCGAATATCACTGTTACCAGTGTTGGTCACAATAAAATCACCACATTTACAGAAATATTCAACCGACACATAAATGATACAGTGCATCCGGAAAGTATTCCCAGTGTGACACTTTTCCACATTTTGTTATGTTACAGCTCCATTCCAAATTGTATTTAAATTATCCTTACTCAAAATTCTACACACAATACCCCATTATAAAAACTTGAACTTGACATTTTTTTATTTATTAAAAATTGAAAACTAAGAAATCACATTTACATACAGTATGTCACAGCCTTTGCCAGGAAGCTCAAAATTTAGCCCAGGAGCCTCTTTTTTCTACTGATCATCCTTCAGATGTTTCTACAGCTTAATTTGGAAAGGCACAAACCTGTCTATATAAGCTCCACAGTTGAGCTTGCAGGTCAGAGCACAAACATTAAGCATGAGGTCAAAGGAAGTGTCTGTAGACTTGCAAGACCGGATTGTTTTGAGGCACAAATCTGGGAAATGAACAAATTCTGCTGTTTTGAAGGTTGCAATGAGCACATTAGCCTCTATTATTCATAAATAAATATGTTTAGAACCACCAGGACTCTTCCTAGAGCTGACCGTCCGTCTAAACTGAGCGATCGGGGAGAAGGGCCTTAGTCAGGGAGGTAACCAAGAACCTGATGGTCACTGTGATAGAGCTCCAGCGTTCCTCTGTGGAGAGAGAAACCTTCCAGAAGGACAACCATCTCTGCAGCAGTCCACCAATCATGTTTTGGTTGAAGCCATGTAGGGACATTTTCTTTGAGTTTAAT